>VWZI01009423.1:0-23102 GCA_013396835.1 Psilopogon haemacephalus
CCCCCCAAAAAAAACCCCCATTCAGATCCTTTAGAGATTCACAGTCTTGTTTTAATAAGCCATAAACTTCCCAAGGTTCTTTTTAATACATATATGAGCTCCCCTGGGAAGATAAAACACAGTGGGAGTTCTAAAAAACTGCCAAGGAAAGGTTCTTCACAGGTCTGTAGTTCAGAAGTAACTTGCATTAGTTCAGAAGAAGTCAGGGACCAGGTAGCTTTAAGCTTTTAGACACAGGATGGGTGTGATGAATAGAGAATAACTCTGATGAAGAGTGACTGAAGGAGTTGAGGCTGTTTAGCTTGAAAAAGAGAATGCTTAGGGCAGACCTCATGGCTGTCTACTTCTACCTGAAAGGAGCTGTGGAGAGATTGGTGCTGGTTTCTTCTCACAGGGAAATAGTGATAGAACAAGAGGGAATGGCCTCAAGCTGATTCTGTCTAGGTTTAGACTGGACATTAGGAAAACTTTTTTCAGGGCAAGAGTAATCAGGCATTGGAATGAGCTGCCCAGGGAGGTGGTGGAGTTGTCAACCCTGGATGTGTTTAAAAGTTGTTTGGATGTGGTGCTTGGGGCTATGGTTTGTGGTGAACCATGTGAAGTAAGGTTATGAGTTGGCCTTGGTGATCTTGAGGGGCTCAATGTTTCTGTGATTAAACAGATGAATTTTTTTTGCCATTGATCCTTTAGCAATGTCAAACACTTGTACACAATTCTGTCAAAGAGCTCTGGTTCTTTAGGACTTTTCATTTCAGGCTGCCAAAATAGACTGATAGACAAACAAATAATTTTCCACAAAATCTTTTTTTTTTTTACTCTTAAAGGTTCTTTTTTTTTTTTTTAGAGTTTTTTTTTAATTAATTAGCAAATTTAAATTAGTAGTATAATTTATGTGCTTCACTATCTTACCAAAACCCACAAAATCACTTCCTCCCTAGGATGCTTTTTCTACCACAAATTGTAGCTCATGTCCCAACTGTATGAGCCAGGCTGGGGAGCGATTGAGCCCTACCCTGACCCAGTATAAAATCATAGAATCATAGGATGTTTTAGGTTGGAAAGGACCTCAAAGCTCATCCAGTTCCAACCCCCTGCCACAGGCAGGGACACCTCCCACTAGAACAGGTCGCTCAAGGCCTTACCCATCCTGGCCTTGAACACCTCCAGGCAGGGAGCAGCCACAACCTCCCTGGTCAACCCCTTCCAGTGTCTCACCACTCTCACTGTGAGTATCTGCTGAGTTGTTGCCGAACACCAAAAACACACATTGTTAGAAGGATTCTTTCTTTGGTACAGTTGGGTTGTTGGTTTTTATCATCTCTCAGTTAAAGTCTTTTTATGTCTCACAATTTTATGGCAGACTAGCAGTAGTTGGGCTTGTTCATGGGAATTCTATGTTAAGCCTGCTGCCTTACAGAAGCCCATTATGCCACAAGTTTATTTAACAGGAGCTGTTTTCTACAAAACACATGCTGGCTGCCATTAACCATAATAAAGGACATGGAACAGTTGGAGCCAGTCCAGAGGAGAGCCATGAAGATGACCAGAGGGCTGGAGCTCTATGAAGACAGGCTGTGAGAGATGGGGCTCTTCAGCCAGGAGAAGAGGAGACCTTATAGAAGCCTTCCAGTATCTGAAGGGGGCCTACAGAAGGGCTGGGGAGGGACTATTCACAAGGTCTTGTAATGACAAGAGGAGGAGGAATGGGTTTAAACTGGCAGAGGGGAGATTTAAAGTAGATGTTAGGAAGAAGTTCTTTGCAGCGAGGGTGGTAAGACACTGGCACAGGTTGCCCATGGAGATCGTGGGGCACAGAATCACAGAATGTGATCAAACATCGCATATCAAACATAGTGATCAAGCATTACATTCTATGGTTCTGTGCTCCACAACCTCCCTGGAGGTGTTGAAGGCCAGGTTGGATGAGGCCTTGAGTGACCTTTTCTAGTGGGAGGTGTTCCTGCCTATGGTTGGGGGGTTGGAACTGGATGATTTTTGAGGTTCCTTCCAACCTAAACCATTCTATGATTCTATGATATAACCATTCCTTAACTTGTGACAGACTACATTCCATATTTGTTTTACCAGCACTGTGTCAGGATTGATTTCAGAGGAACAGGGTGCAGTTTCTCTGCCCTTTCTTTCAAAATCTCAGCACTCCTTTTAAGATTTCTATGGTATTCCAGGACTTGCTGAGAAGCAAAATCAATGCTTATGAGAGCTCCTTGACTGATTCTTTTTTTTTTCCTGTATGAGAAAGTTCTCCTAAGTGAATAGTTTGCACATGTCCTACAAGCACAGGCTGAGGGACCTGGGGCTTTTTGGTCTGGTGAAGAGAAGACTGAGAGGGGATCTAATGAATGTTTATAAATATCTGGGGGCTCAGGGTCATGAGTGAGGGGACAGACTTCTCAGTTGTGCCTTGGGATAGGATAAGAAATAATGGATGTAAGCTACAGCACAGGAAGTTCCACCTCAACATTAGGAAGAACTTCTTGACTGTAAGGGTCCCAGAGCACTGGAACAGGCTGCCCAGAGAGGTTGTGGAGTCTCCTTCTCTGGAGACTTTCCAGCCCTGTCTGGATGTGTTCCTGTGCAACCTGCACTAGATCCTATGGTCCTGCTCTGGCAGGGGAGTTGGACACAATGATCTCTGAAGGTCTCTTCCAACCCCTAACATCCTGTGATCCTGTGAAACTGCCAGTTGCACTGACTAAAATTTTGAATGTAACCCTTACTAAGGCCTTTCCAGCCTTCTATGTAAATCTTGTTTAGTGAGATATGAAGATCAGAGTAAGTCTGATGAGGAGAGGCTGAAGAGCTGGAGTTATTTAGTTTGAGAAAGAGGAGGCTGAGCATAGACCTCATGTCTGTCTACAGCTATCTGAAAGGATGTTGTGGTGAGGTTGATGCTGGTCTCTTCTCACAGGGAAATAGTGATAGAACAAGAGGGAATGGCCTCAAACTGCAACTGGGTAGGTTTAGGCTGGATATCAGGAAAATTTTTTTTCAGGGCAAGAGTGGTCAGGCACTGGAATGAGCTGCCCAGGGAGGTGGTGGTGGAGTCACCAACTCTGGATGTGTTTAAAAGTCGCTTGGATGTGGTGCTTGGGGCTGTGGTTTAGGGTGAAATTTGTAGAGCAGGGTTCTGGGTTGGACTTGGTGATCCTGAGGGTCTTTTCCAACCTGAAGGTTTCTGTGATTCTGTGATTCAGCAGTGCCAGACAGAGGTTGCAATGCTGTTAGACACTAGCTTGAAGCTAAAGGCAGCCTATTAATCTCAGCAAGAGGCAGTCCTTTTATGCTATCTCAACATTTCCTGGTGGCTAGATAAGCAAATGGGAGACAAATGCATCTGGAGGAGGTGGATAAATGTGCTGCTACATATCCTGACAATCCATGTTTAGACAGACAACTAGAGCTGTAAGAGACCACCTGCTTTGCACATAAAATCCAAGGGCAAACTGCTCCAACTGTACCATCCAGAAAGATAATACTTACGTTTTACTCATGCAGCCTTCTCCTCTCATCGTTGTTGCTGCCTGCTGAGTAAGGTGTCAGCTACTACAGTGAGGCAGAAGGAGATTTTACCCCCTCTCTCTTCACCAACCTAGTAGTCTACTCTGAGCCTTCCATTTTAATCAGCTTATCTTACCCTCACACAATTTTGCCAACGTCTCTGGGAAGCTTTGAACCAGAGCTAATGAAATAAAAGGAATTTCTGACACATCTAATACACATCTTTACTTTTTGCAGCCCCCCCCCTTTTTNAGCATCCTCTAGTAAAAGACACCCCTCGTTTTTTTTTTTTTTTTTTTTTTTTTTTTTTTACTTTATGAGCAGTAGGTTGTAAAAGGAAAAACAGGAAAATCTCTCATTCTTGAAATTAAAATAAAACTGGTCTAGGCATAATGTTGGGGTTTTTTGGCCAGCCTTCTTCTGCCATTCTGACAGAAAGCCTCTTCTCTTCACAGTGGCAAAATGAGGATGTAGGTTGTACTATGGAGGTCCTTATCTAAATGAAAAGGATAAATAATACTCTGTGAGCCAAAAACAGCCAAAAAAACCCCACCTCTGCCAAAAGGTACTATCTCCTCAAGGAAAAATGTGTAAGATGTCAAGACTACACCCAAGTTTGACTAGTGCTGTGGTACTGATGTTTCCAATGGTCTGTGGCTTTTGCCAGCTATTCCCTTCACTGCTAAACTTGGCTTTCATCCTCTTGAATTCGTTCAGTTCCACCTTTTACTTGCACTTGTCAGCAAGGGAAACTGCTGCAGACAGAAGGGAGGCTCAAGTTCATTCATGTTCTCACCTGAGTATTTCACATACACACTTGCATTTGAAAGGTGCCACTTTACACCTAGTTAGGATCCTGTGGTGGTACCTTTAGTCCAACCTATGCTGCTCCTCTATTTCCTTGAGTGACTCTGAAGCAGAGATGCTTAAAGTGTGTTGATGAAGCCATGTCCTACCAGAAGGTGTGTCACACACCTCTCAGAGGACACAATAACAAATATACATCACAATAAGTAAGATTTCTTTCAGTGGTCCATACCCAGCTCCAGTGCCTGTATAGAATCAGAGAATCAGAGAATTGGTCAGGGTTGGAAGGGATCACAAGGATCATCTAGTTCCATCCCCCCTGCCATGCCCAGGGACATCTCACACTAGATCAGTCTGTCTAGACCTTCATTTAGTCTGGCGTTAAACGCCTCCAGGGATGGGGCTTCCACCACCTCTCTGGGCAACCTGTTCCAGTGTCTCACTATCCTCATGGTGAAGAACTTCTTCCTAACGTCCAGTCTGAATCTACCCTTTTCTAGCTTTGTTCCATTCCCCCATGTCCTATCACTACCTGACACCTTAAAAGGTCCCTCCCCAGCTTTCTTGTAGGCCCCCTTCAGATACTGAAAGGCCACAATGAGATTACCTGGGAGCCTTCTCCTCTCCTCACTGAACAGCCTCAGCTCCTTCTGTCTCTCCTCATAGGAGAGCAGCTCCAACCCTCTGATCATCCTTGTGGCCCTTCTCTGGACACCTTCCAGCACATCCATATCCCTCTTGTAACAGTGGCTCCAGAACTGGATGCAGTACTTCAGGTGGGGTCTCACCAGTGCAGAGTAGAGGAGGAGGATCACTTCCCTTGACCTGCTGACCGCACTTCTCTTGATGCAGCCCATGCTCTGCTTGGCTTTCTGGGCTGCAAGTGCACACTGCTGGCTCATGTTGAGCTTCTTGTCCACCAGCACCTCCAAGTCCCTCTCCTCAGGGCTGCTCTCAAGCCAGTCACTGCCCAGCCTATACTGGTGCTTGGGATATCAGCGCATTCATTTCAAAAAGGTTAGAAAACATCTTAAAGGGAAACCAAATAGTAAAGGTTCAGCACAGTACATGGTAATTGACTGAGCCATGCAATTCCCATTAGTGCTAATAGGAATCAGATGGCGAAATCCCTGTGCTAAAAATGTACTTTTAAATAGATATCTGCGTGAGTGCCAAGCTCAGAGCATCGAGGTAGCATAAACTGCCAACGATGAAGATGCAAACACTGAAGGCATCAAGTAAGCTTACAGAAGAGCTTACAAAAACGGGGCAAAATTGTGCAATGAGATAATTTACTGGACCTAGTTTATATATATATATTGGGTAAGGTTTTAGAGAGCAAAGTCTGAACTGAGAATTCAGGTCTTTAGAGGCAGGGAAACAATTGTGCTCCTCCAGAAGATACAAGGATGTGCTGGTTTGAACTAATTGGAGGATTTGAATGAGAAATTAGACTATAGGCTAAGGAAGGAAAACATTCTAGTGTCTCCTTCACTCATCTGTTTACTGAAATAGTATAAAGTTAGAATCAAAGCAAACATAAGACAGACTGCTCTGCACCGTGCTGGCTGCTGCATCTCTCTCCCTGCCTTCTTAGCTGGATCTGAATAACTTCACTAACTACTTTCTTGCTGCTAACCCCCCTGGCTGATCTACCTTTGCTTATCCAGCATGTAAGACAGAGAGTGAGATAAGATTGGGAAGTGGGGGAAGGTGGTAGGGTGGTTGGATACCCCTCTTAGGGACCCTGATCTCTTGGAGGGCTGTGGTGTTTCTTTATTACCTTTTTTACTGTATATTTCTGTAAATATCTGTAAACCATTGTAAATATCTGCTTGTATATTGTGCAAAGCTGTAAATGTAAAGCTTCATTTCCTTACCTGGCAGGTGTCTGAGTCTAGCCTGAGTTATTTCAAAGTGTGGCGGGGGGGCAGGGAACTCCTAAACCACCACATATAGAGATTAAGTTAACATCCGTGAGTCTGTTCCCTAGTTGCACCGTATTTAGAATCAGAGAATCAGTCAGGGTTGGAAGGGACCACAAGAATCATCTAGTTCCAACCACCCAGGCAGAGGAAGTTCCATGGAAACAGGAGGAAAATGTTTTCAGGGTGAGAGTGGCAGAACACTGGAAGAGGTTGCCCAGGGGGGTTGTGGAGTCTCCCTCTCTGGAGATATTAAAAACCTGCCTGGATGTGTTCCTGTGTGATCTGTTCTAGGTGATGCGGCTCTGGCAGGGGGGGTTGTACTGCATGAAGTTTCAAGGTCCCTTCCAGCCCCTAACATTCTGTGATTCTTTGCTAAATGACAAAGAAAGGTATTTATTACATTCATTAGCAGTCAACTGCTGAAAGGAGAGGTAGGAAACCACAGAATCAAAGAATTTCTTAGATTGGGAAAGACCTTCAAGATCACCGAGTCCAATCATTAGTTTCACACTGACAAGTCCTTGACTAAAGCAAATCCCTCAGCACAACATCTAATCACTATGAATTGCTATGGTTGGAAAGGACCACCAGGATCATCCAGTCCAACCTTCATCCTAGCATCCTTAATCACTAGACCATAGTGGCTCAAGCGCCACATCCACTCTTTCTTTAAACACCTCCAGGGATGGTGACTCCCTGGGCAGCCCGTTCTACAACCTAGAGTTGAATCAATGTTGATTAGTTGTTACCTACAATTGTTAGTAAGACTGTTGTATTAAGTTTGATAGAATAATTAAAGCCCAGACTGTCACAGATATTTAAATTACTGAATGACATCAAGCAAGGCTCAGGGGCTTAAGAATAAGGTCTACTCTGTTGCTGTGACAAAGGGAGAAACCAGTGCCAAAGTCTGGACATTTACTGACTAAGATACACGAAAGGAAAATAATAAAAACAAAATGAAGATCCTTCTGAAACCAAAATAGTGTTTGTGCATGAAGGAATAATCAAACTGTATCAAAACCCTTCTTTCAGAGGCAGGATTTTGGATAGAGTCTCTGATTCTGTCAAGTAATCTTTCTTCAGTGGGATGAAAGAGTTAGTTCTGCTGTTCAGGTATGAGCTGTGAATGATGGTTTCTTTCCCTGCCTTTGAAAGAAACCAGACAGGCATGGTCACAAAAAGGAAAAAAAAGAAGTATATAGAAGTGGAGGAAATAGAGATTTCATTGATGTTCTCAGGCTCCATGGCAGCTGTCAAGTTACAAACAGGCTCTTCTAGGTGGATAAAGACAGCGATGATGCTCTAACCTGACCTTCGTCTTTCTGATATCTGAACAGGCTGGCCAGGGTAGTGTGCTTCCTCAGCCAGACTCATCCCAGCCATTTTTAGTTGCCTTTGGGGTGCTATGAGAGGGGAGAAAGAGTATTTGCCCTCTTAGACATCTCAGTGTTAACACAGGATGAATGATGTTCTGGCATGGCATGTTCAGCACCCACCCTGCAGTCACCCTTATGTAGCATGGGTTCATGCTGAGTACAGCAAAGGAAGTCACAGCTCCAGTGCTGAGGCCAAGTATAACATCAGGGCCACTCACACTAGGATATTAAAGAGGCTGCTGACAAATGGCATGGCAGAGTGAAAGACCATATTTTTCTCCCCCACACACAGAAAAGAATGAGTCCAACACTACTGTGTTGCCTACTATGTCCAGAAACTGTCAGGAAGAGCCTTAGCTGGCACTGGTCAAAAACATCCTGGCCACCCAGCTGTTGCTTATGTGCCAATAATGCCCGGGGCTGTGCTCATCCTGATTCAGTTTACTAGCAAAGGCCAAGCCAAGGGATTGATCCAGGGCTCTGATCTGGAGAGTTGCAGACTAGATGCCACATGTTGGATGCAAACCGCAGGCTGAGAGCTGCAAAGGCAGTCCTCCAAACCCTGTCTGCAAACCTTTGAGTTACTTTGTTCGCCGCTGCCAGAGGACTTGAGCCACTGCCAGAGAATGATTTTTGAAACAACTCTGAACTCATCCCTGCACTAAACTGTCTGTGTAGCATAGCTGTAGCTCCAAGATCAGATATCCAAAAACAGCCACACAACCCAAACCCACAAAGGACATCAGAGTGGTGAAGGCGAGACTGAAGTTTATAGAATGATAGAATCATAGAATTAGTCAGGGTTGGAAGGGACCACAAGGATCATCCAGTTCCAACTCCCCTGCCATGGGCAGGGACACCCTACCCTACATCAGGCTGCACAGAGCCTCATCCAGCCTGGCTGCAAACACCTCCAGGAATGTAGTCCCAACCACTTCCCTGGGCAACCCATTCCAGGCTCTCACCACTCTCATGCTGAACAACTTCCTCCTTACATCCAGTCTGAATCTCCCTACCTCCAGCTTTACTCCATTCCCCCTAGTCCTCTCACTACCTGATAGCCTAAAAAGTCCCTCCCCAGATTTTCTGTAGACCCCCTTCAGATACTAGAAGGCCACAAGAAGGTGACCTGGGAGCCTCCTCTTTTCCAGATTGAACAGCCCCAACTCTTTCAGTCTATGCTCACAGCAGAGGTGCTGCAGCCCTCTGAGCATCCTTGTGGCCCTTCTCGGGACACGGTCCAGCATGTCCACTTCGCTTTTCTAACAGGAGCTCCAAAACTGGATGCAGTACTCCAGGTGAGGTCTCACAAGAGCAGAGTAGAGGAAGAGAATCACCTCCCTGGCCCTGCTGGCCACAGTTCTCTTGATGCAGCCCAGGCTCTACTTGGCTCTCTGGGCTGCAAGTGCACACTATTGGCTCATGTTGAGCTTCTCATCAACCAGCATCCTCAAGTCCCTCTCCTCAGGGCTGCTCTTCAGCCAGTCACTGCTCAGCCTGGATTTGTGTTTGGGATTGCCTCGACCCGGATGCAGGACTTTGCACTTGGTGTTGTTGAACCTCATGAGGTTGCCTTGTGCCCACCTCTCCAACCTGTCCAGGCCTTTTTTGGATGGCATCCCTGCCCTCCAGCTTGTCTGCTGCAAAACGTAGCTTAATGTTATCAGCAAACTTGCTAAGGGTGAGCAAATTTGCTGAGGGTGAACTATTTTGGTGCAACCATTTCCCCCATTCTTTCTAAAACATCAGGATTGTACCCTTCCAGGAACACAAACTCAGCATGAGGTCATAGCATGTTTTTTACTTCGTCCACATTTAGCTCATATCTGCAGTCACACTATAGCAATTTCTTCTGCACCTGATGACCCCTTTCCCAGCAAGCAAAGGAAATCAGGAAAAGAAGACCCACAGGTTGAAATGAAAACAAATGAAATAGCCACATGCAAGGCTTATAAAGTTATATTCAGGGCAGCAGTCACAACACACAGGAAATGCAAGCCTCAAGAGAAGGAAATGGATGAGGAGGAGCCAAAGCAGCAGGCTCCAACAAGAGACTCCCTTCTCCTCAGCAAAATTCCCCCTTTGTACAAGTGTAATGCTCATGGTATGGGAGACATCTGTGTCAGCTCCAGGCAGCCAACTCCAGTCAGCTGTCCTGACTGACTCAGAACTGTTAATGAGCTGCAGCCCATGGCTGGCCTGGGAGTCTGTCTCAGCAAACCCAGGAGAACCTTGTTTTCTGACTCTACTAACTCTACATTTATTTTACCTTTATGGTCTGGGCTCTAGTGGAGTATCACCCCCACTGCAGCCTGTCCTCTGCTGTGGAGGCCGGGACACTCCCCAGAATACAACATTTGCCATTTTAAACCTTAAACCTGCCTGGACACGTTGCTGTGTGGTCTGCTCTAGGTGATCCTGCTCTGCAGGGGTCTTGGACTGGGTGGGCTTTCTAGGTCCTTTCAGGTATGAGCTGTGAATGATGGTTTCTTTCCCTGCCTTTGAAAAAAAAACAAAAAAACAAAAACCAGACAGGCATGGTTACAAAAAGGAAAAAAAATAAGTACATGCTGCTCCATGGCAGCTGTCAAGTCACAAACAGGCCCTTCTAGGTGGATAAAGACAGCGATGATGCTCTAACCTGACTTTTGTCTTTCTGATATCTGAACAGGCTGGCCAGGGTAGTGTATTTACTCAGCCAGACTCATTCCAGCCATTTTTAGTTGCCTTTGGGGTGCTATGAGAGGGCAGAAGGAGTATTTGCGGACTTAGACAGCCCCTGGCATCCTGTGACTCTGTGATTCTGTGATTAAACCCTTGAATTCAGATGTCATACTTTCTAGGCATCTGCTATAACAACAGGGCATGAGTAGAAGGTGCACAGCTGGTTCTTGAAACAGAGAAAAAGAGCTAGCAAACCACCCACACAGGGGTGAGTTAGTATCCCAGTTTTACCTCAGTGCTCATTTATGGGTAATTTTATGAGAAAAGTGGAGTTTCAGACACATTTCTCCTTTCTGAACAGTTGCATCTGGCTTGCTTGGACTTTCTGAGCATGATCCAATTTTAGGCTATTGTCTCTGATATGAGGACAGATTGAAAGAGTTGGGGCTGTTCAGTCTGGAGAAGAGGAGGCTTCCAGGTGACCTTCTTGTGGCCTTCCAGTATCTGAAGGAGGCCTACAAAAAATCTGGGGAGGGACTTTTTAGGCTATCAGGTAGTGAGAGGACTAGGGGGAATGGAGCAAAGCTGGAGGTGGGGAGACTCAGACTGGACGTGAGGAGGAAGTTCTTTGGCATGAGAGTCATGAGGCCCTGGAACAAGTTGCCCAGGGAAGTGGTTGGGGCCACTTCCCTGGAGAGGTTTAAGGCAGGCTGGCAGAGGCTGTGTGCAGCCTGATCTAGAGTAGGGTGTCCCTGGGCATGTCAGGGGGGTTGGAACTAGATGATGCTTGTGGTCCCTTCCAACCCTGACTGATTCTATGATTCTATATTCTAAGATGTGCTGTATATAGTATGTATAAAGCTGAAGTATAGTATGTATAAAGCTGAATTGTTATACCTCAGCTTCTAGGTATAACAATTATTTCCCTATGTGGAAGACATTCTATGATTTTCTCCATTTATTGCCCAGGGACCTGGCTGCTTACTTGGGCTCTGTGTGCTCTGCTGCTATGACTGCAAGGCTCATGATTTTCTGTGTATCTGGGTCTGAGTGTCCTTGCTTCCAGCTGCCTCTCAACTAAACAGCAAAAGCCATTTAACAGGCCAGTGAGCTTGGTCCTTTCAAGTCAGTCGGAAATGAGTTACCCTCAGAAAACCGTTCTTGACTTTCGTCCTCTCATCAGGATTTTGCAGTTATCCTTTTTTTCATTGCTAACTGTGGCTGTTTAGAACTTGAGCCTTTTTGTACTGATATGTCACTGCCACAGAAGTGGGCAGATTTGATTATCTTTCTGATCCTTGTGAGTAATCTCATTTCCAACTTTGACCTCCCACAGGCACCTGCTCCTTTTGACATCAAAGCCAGCTCTTTATCAAGGAAGTAGCTTAGCCTTATGGCAAAATTATCGATTGCAGATGACTTATATGCTTTTCCTGCTGTGCTCCATCAAAGGCTGATCCTCTTCTTTGTTGCTCCTTTTGAAAATTAGGTCGAGTTTGTTACTGTCTCAAGAAGCTGCCTCTATGCTGGCCCCTAACTTCTCAGGAGCTGTCTCCATCTCTCTTCTTTTTGTATCCCCCACTCCCCTTCCTTCCCCTATGCACCATTATTGCACAGTGCCAAAAGACAGGCAGATGCATCACCCCAGGTACCTATTTTTTCATCCAAACTTTGCAGTAGAGTGCAACTTCTTCCCATTAGAAATCTCTGTCCATGCTTAGCAGACCTGCTTCTCATTCTGTGTTCTGGCAAAAAAAGCTCTCTTGTGGGAGACCAGAAAAGACCTCCCTCTAAACAGGGGCATGCCACTGGCTTTCTTTCCATCCTCAGTCTCTTCCACTTTGTGCTGGTTTGAACTAATTGGAGGATTTGGATGAGAAATTAGGCTATAGGCTGAGAGAGGAAAGCACTGATGGTGCTACATCACTCATAGCTTTACTGAGAAAGAAAAAAAAAAATGTTTTAAGAGTTGTAACCCAAATATAGATGTCAGTCTGCTTCAGACCTCTTTGGTCTGTGGCTGCTCTTGCATGGCTCTTTCTCCCTGCCTTTTGTAGCTGAATCTGAATAATTCCACTAACCTCTTTCCTGCTGCTAACCTCCCTGACCAATCTACCTCTGCCTATCTGCTGCATGAAACAGCTGGTGAGATAAGATTGGGGAAGGGGAGAAGGTAGAAGGGGTGATTAGAGACCCCTCTTAGGGATTTTGATCTCTGGGAGGGCTGTGGTGTTTCTGTATTACTTTTTTACTGTATATATCTGTAAATATCTGTTATAGATTGTAAATATCTTCCTGTATATTCTGCACAGCTGTAAATATAAAGCTTCATTTATTAACTACCAGCCAACTGAGTCCTAGCCTGGGTTATTTCAAAGTGTGGTGGGGCAGCTAACTGCTAAACCACCACACACTTGTTTGAAGACATCTCAGGATAGGGGTACCTCACTGCCTGTGTTTGCTGTGACTTGTGGCACAGGGATCCAGGTCTGGAAATACTTGTAGTGGCTGCTGTGATGATGATTATGTTGCCATCCATGCAAATGTCTCATAGCAGGTTCACCAATATCTTAAATGAGAATTTATCACAATTGACAAGCTCCCATTTTTTTAGACAATAGCTCTAGTTTATCCAGCTGTGATCAGTTTCCTTTCTTAGTAGAACCAGTCATTCTTTACTGGGGCTAATGATCCATTGAATGAATGTATAATGGCTGGACTAGATGATCTTAAATGTCTTTTTCAAGCAGAATTATTCTCTGTGATCTGTTTACCAAAGCCATCCTCTTCTATCAAGCAAAGTTACTTTCGCTACTCTCATGTACTTGAAAATTTCCTTAGACTTTATCTAAAAAAAGTAATGACAAGTTTGATAATGTAAGCCAAAAAAATTAAATAACTGCCTTATGTTCTAGCTTCAAGATCTTATTTTAAGTAGCCTATCCTTCTAGTTTTAAGCAATTGCTCCTGACAGCCTTTCCCCTTCTGTGCTTTACTCCGTTCACTTTCACTTAACAATGTTCTTTTTGCTCACGAGGTACTAGGGAGTAAGTGACCACTGAACTCCAGATTCTTCAAATCAAGGTTGAGCTGTGGAGCAAAACACAGAGAAAAGAAGACTGTGAACATTTTCTGCCTCTTCATATGAAAGAGCTCAGAATCAAGGTTTCCCCAGCACTAACACAAAACCATATCTCAATCTGAATTCATCTCCAGCTGCGAGATAGACATGGCTGTGATGTGTCTGGCTGATGGCGTTACACAGGATGAAATGTGAGCTGGGGGAAAGTGGAGTTTTAGTCTGCACCTCTAGTAAATCAGAACTCCATAGCAAGGACTGCTTGCCTCCAGTTCTGGGCTCCTCAATTCAAGAAAGATATTGAGGTGCTTGAATGTGTCCAGAGAAGGGCACTGAGGCTAGTGAGGGGCCTGGAGCACAGCTCTGTGAAGAGAGGCTGAAGGAGCTGGGGGTGCTTAGCCTGGAGAAGAGGAGGCTCAGGGGAGACCTTATTGCTGTCTACAACTACTTGAAAGGAGGCTGTAGCCAGGTGAGGTTGGTCTCTTCACCCAGGCATCCAGTGACATAACAAGAGGACACAGCCTCAAGCTGTGCCAGGACAGGTTTAGGCTGGATGTTAGGAAGAAGTTCTTCACAGCAAGAGTGATTGACATTGGAATGGGCTGCTCAGGGAGGTGGTGGAGTCCCCATCCCTGGGCGTGTTTAAGAGGAGGCTGGATGGGACATTAATGACATGGTTTAGTTAATTATACAGAATCACAGAATTGCTTAGATTGGAAAAGACCTTCAAGATCATCGAGTCAAATCAGTGACAAGGGTTAGGGGATAGTCTGGACTCGATGATCTTAGAGGCCTTTTCCAACCTGATTAATTCTGTGTGCGATTCTGTGTATCACCTGTTGAGAGGCATACTGCAAACCATGGCTCTAGACTCCTCTAAGTCCACCAACAGCTGCCTAATTTAGTGTCTTCATTGCCATCTGCATTTATTAGAATCATAGAATCATAGAATGGTTTAGGTTGGAAGAGACCTCAAAGATCATCCAGTTCCAATCCCCTTGTGCCATAGGCAGGGACACCTCCCACTAGATCAGGATGCTCAAGACCTCCTCCAGCCTGGCCTTGAACACATCCAGGGAGGGAGCAGCCACAACCTCCCTGGGCAACCTGTGCCACTGTGTCTCCACCCGCACTGTGAAGAACTTTCCTAACATCCCGTTTAAATCTCCCCTCTGCCAGTGTAAACCCATTACCTCTTACCCTGTCATAACAAGATCCTGTGGATAGTCCCTCCCCAGCCTTCCTGTAGGCCCCTTTCAGCTACTGGAAGGTTGCTATAAGGTCTCCTTGAAGCCTTCTCTTCTCCAGGCTGAAAAACCCCAACTACCTCAGGCTGTCCTCATAGCAGAGCTGCTGCAGCCCTCTGATCATTTTCGTGGCCCTCCTCTGGACTTTCTCCAGCAGTTCCATGTCCTTCCTGTGCTGGGGGCTCCAGAACTGCACACAGTACTCCAAGTAGGGTCTGACGAGAGCAGATTAAAGGGGCAGAATCCCCTCCCTTGCCCTGCTGGTAATGCTTCTCTTAATGCAGCCCAGCACACAGTTGCTGTCTGGGCTGTGTGTGCACACTGTTGGCTCATGTTGAGCTTCTCATCCACCCAGACCCCCATGTCCTTTTCCTCAGAGCTGCTCTCCAGCCACTCACCACTTAGCCTGTATTTGTGCTTGGGATTGCACCGACCCAGGTGCAGCCAGGGTTTATTTCAAAACGGGGGGGGGCAGGTGACTGCTAAACCACCATACACACATACATGGACATTACTGTGAATCTTTCCCCCTTGCTCATAATGTCACTTAGTGTCCTCACTGAACAGTTCTTTCAGAGCAGAGATTCTCTCTACACAGAACTACAGCACCCTGTTCCCTGCTCAACATTGTTCTCTGTTTGGTGGTCTTTAGGTCTCTGCAAATGTAATAATCTGGACATCACTGATGTGAAACAGTGATTCTTAATAGTTACACAAACTTCCAAAGCTGGAAAATTTAGACAAATTCTAATTTCAGCTTGGATGTTGATAATAGATTTTGAGTGCAAATTATACTGTAAGCAGTTGGTGATACTGTTTCATTTTTTTTTTTCCCAGCTCAAATTTCATTTTTATTCATCTTTCTTTTACATGATTGCTAACATAAATAAGCCAGGTACCAGACACAGCCATTGGAACTATACCAGCTTGCAAGGGTTATACTATAACCAAATCCTGGCGTTAAAATTTGAGACCATTACAGTCCTGGGTTGAATCCAAAACTAATTTATAAGAGGTAAAAGTAAAATTATTTCTCCATAATTGCACCCTCAGGAATAAAACAAAGCATAATAAGGTGATAAGGTGTAAATTAGACTAAAATATGTGCTTGCATTCCAGGTTCTTTAGACCTTCAAAGCAAAGCCTGTTGAGAAAAAAAAAAAAAGAGAGGAGGGGAGATGGAAGAAGGAAATTTTCTTGAATTCACAGAATCACAGAATGGTGAGAGTTGGAAGGGACCTCTGCAGATTATAAAGTCTAACCCCACTGCCAAGGCACATTCACCTAGAAAAGGTCACACAGGAACACTTCCAGGTGGGTTTGGAATATCTCCAGAGATGGAGACTCAACCACCTCTCTGGCAGCATTTGGATTCAGCATCAACATAAAATACTTTCTACAGTATTTTAATGGAATTAATTTCATCTGGGCAAAATAAGTTGATGTGAGAGATATTTTTTTTCCCTTTCTCTCTTCAGATAAGGAGTTAAGTATGACAGTCATTAAAGAACATCATCTGGGCACTTGACATCTTCAATGCAGATACTCAAACTTGTGTGTTTCTCATTTCCCTCTGGATATTTTTCCCTCTGGCCAACCACATGGAAAATTATCAGCACATGCTTCAGATTTCCCCATGGCATAAAAATCCAGACAGAAACTGCCCAAACTAAAACTCCTATCTTTTGTGTGTTTAAAGGTCGTTTGCATGTGGTGCTTTGGACTAGATTTAAGGGCTGAACCTTGTACAGTAGGATTATAGGCTGGACTTGGTGATCCCAAGGGTCTTTCCAACCTTAATGTTTCTGTGATTCTGTGATATTAAAACATCCCTAGGACTCAGTATGAGCATGGATCAGGAGCAATCATTACCAGCACTGCTGTTCAGACTGGTGAAGGCAGTGAAACTTATACCACCACAGACAGAACGGTAGCCTGTTCAGCATATGCTGAGGGCACATTTATGATCACACCCATACTTTGTTGCTGGCCATGCTGGTTCACAAAATCCACCAGACACACACTGTTCTATCTGAAAGCTTCATGTTTCTAGGCTAAAAGCAACCATTAAAGCTGCCTATAAAGTGCTGGACTACCTTCTCCAAAATTGCAATTTATATATTGTTGGACATTTATTAGATCCCCTCTCAGTCTTCTCTCCAGACTAAACAGCTCCAGGTCCCTCAGCCTCTCCTCATAGTGCAGTGCTCCAGCCCCCTCATCACCTTCATAGCCCTCTGTTGGACTCTTTCCAGTAGATCCCTGTCCCTCTTGAAGTGGGGAGCCACAAACTAAACACATTGTGTCAATGCAGCTGCTAGTAAAGTGAAAATAAATATACTTTTGTATATTTTGTGTAGTTCCAAATGGATAGCAACTACTTTCCATCCTTCTTCTCAGATTA
This sequence comes from Psilopogon haemacephalus, assembly GCA_013396835.1. NCBI lineage: Eukaryota > Metazoa > Chordata > Aves > Piciformes > Megalaimidae > Psilopogon > Psilopogon haemacephalus. The sequence continues at coordinate 17,028 of VWZI01009423.1, forward strand.
AAAAGATATTTCAATGTAATGTCGTTAGGAATTATGCAAAATTAATAATCAATACTAATTTTGATATCCAGGCAAAGATTGTTGATAACTAAGAAAATTGTTTATTAAAATTAAATCTCACCAGAAAACTTATTCACTATGTTTGAAATGCTTGGTTTGGATACTCATACACACAGGAAACAGGCAAAACTAGAACAATTTAAGAAATAAGTAGCGAATGCAAACACTAAACAAGGAAAGAGGTTCTTAGTTTCAATTATACCTCTTGCCCACCAGGGGACTCAAGAGGCTCCTTTCTGCTGCTAAGACAGAAAGGCACAACAGAATCTAATTACAGAATTTCTTAGAGAGAGGTTCTGAAATATTTACTTGCAATATAGTATCAGACAGTACCCAAAGCTCAGAGGGAATTCTGTCAATATCTTGAAGGTCGTTGAAAGTAGAGCATGTGGCAGGGCAGAGCAGGCAAATCAAAAGTGAAAGCTGAAAAGCATGTGGCAGAAGACCATTTATTGATTGCCCGAATGTAAAGGCCACTGTGGCCACACAAATTCACCAATCAGAATGGCACTTTACCAAACCTTACCATAATAGGTGAAGTCAGGAGCTTGCTTTCCCTTATTTGGGAGGAACAAGTCTGGGCAAGTCTTGGACCCTGTGCTCTCCTTCCTCCCCTCCTCCAGCAGGGGTAGGGGACTGTAGGATCATGTCTGGGCAAGCCAGAACATGTGTCTTCCATGACAAATGTTGAAGAAGAATTAGAGCATCTAACCAATGAGGCTGTTTATGTGTGTTACCTATGTGTCATCTATACATATAAAAAAACATCATACCTCCCGGAGAGGTGGTTGACCTTGGATGTGTTTAAGGGTTTGGATGTGGTGCTTAGGGGTATGGTCCGTAGAGCAGAGTTATCAGTTGGATTTGGTGATCCTGAGGGTCTTTTCCAACCTGGATGTTTCTATGGTTCTGTAATAAACATGAAAACAAGACTTACTTAACAACTTAACATTTTTAACATATTACTTCTGGCTTGATTTCCCTCATGAAATAACTTCTCCTTTTGGGGATGAAACAATAACTCTCCCTAGGAAATCCACTTTCTTGAACATAAGCTCAAAAAATTCTGTGTCTAAACACACTGGGAGCTCTTGAAGCCAAATGCCTGACTGGTTCTGATATTTTCAACCTATCTTTGAAAGCTCTAGGGAAAGTTTGAATAAAACGATTCTTTCTTTCATTATTTATTTAATCTAAGCTCATTGGGAGTGGAAATTGGTGACTCCCGTTTTATCACTCAACCTTTTCCTTAATTCTATTTACACATTTATGAGCACCATTGAGCCTCTTGACATTTTCAGGATGTTGGCTATTTACGAAATTACTCTGTAATGTGGCTTTTGTGCTGATACCAAATTAACTTTGACCCTTCCTCTTACACATGCCTATCCCAACCTAGTCATTTTGGTTGAAGAACAGTACAGCCCTCAGAGATGCCACATCCCTCATAGGTATTTTCCTTTCTTTCAAGTTATATCACTGGCAGCCTCCTCTTTTATAGAACTTGCACCTCTACTGGAGAATGAACCAGAAGATCCTATTGAAGAAACATTTTGATGTTCAGTTTTATAACAGAGGGGGGAGGGCTTTACAGATGGACCTTGACAGGCTGGATAGATGAGCACAGTCCAATGGCATGAATAGAATAGAATAGAATAGAATAGAATAGAATAGAATAGAATAGAATAGAATAGAATAGAATAGAATAGAATAGAATAGGAATAGAATAGAATCAGCCAGGTTGGAAGACATCTCCAAGATCATCCAGCCCAAACTGGCACCCAGCCCTATCCAATCAACTAGACCATGGCAACAAGTGCTCTCCATCCAGTCTTTTCTTGAACACCTCCAGGGAATGAGGCTGAGTGCTGGGTTCTGCATTTTGGCCACAGCAACCCCATGCAGGACTACAGGCTGGGGACAAAGTGGCTGGAGATTGGCCAGGCAGAGAGGGACCTGAGGACATTGGTCGACAGCAGCTGTACATGAGCCAGCAGTGTGCCCAGGTGGCCAAGAAGGACAATGGCATCCTGGCCTGTATCAGGAACAGTGTGGCCAGCAGGACCAGGGAAGTCATTCTGCCCCTGTGTTTGGCACTAGTTAGGCCACACTTTAAGTCCTGTGTCCAGTTCTGAGCCCCTCAATTCAAGAGAGATATGGAGGTACTGGAATGTGTCCAGAGAAGGGCGACAAAGCTGGTGAGGGGTCCTGGAAGACAGCCCTATGAGGAGAGGCTGAAGGAGCTGGGGATGTTTAGCCTGGAGAGGAGGAGGCTCAGGGGTGACCTCATTGCTGTCTACAACTACTTAAAGAGAGGTTATAGACAGGTGGGGTTTGGTCTCTTCTCCAGTGACAGAACAAGAGGACACTGTCTCAAGCTGTGCCAGGGAAGGTTTAGGCTGGATGTTAGGAAGAAGTTCTTCACAGCAAGAGTGACTGTCATTGGAATGGGCTGCCCAGGGAGGTGGTGGAGTCACCTGGCAGTGTTTAAAAAGAGGCTGAATGTGGCACTTGATGCCATGGTTTAGTTGATTAGATGGTGCTGGGTAATAGGTTGGACTTGATGATCTCAAAGGTATTTTCCAACCTAATTAATTCTGTGGTTCTGTGATTCTGTAATAGTAGATATGTTTTGCACAATTAACTTTTATGAGTGTGTGTTTGTGCACATACCTATATATTTCTTTTTTATTTTGGAAGACAAGTGATGCTAAGATAGTTCCATAGATTGTGTCAGATTCTCAGGCTGAACTCTTTTCTCTTTCTTAGTTGGCCTTCTTAAGAGCCCATAACCCTCTTTTGTGCCCACAATAGGAGCTTCAGTCTTCATGGAAAGGCAGAAATAGAACTCCCCAATTCTTCAATGCTTCCAGGATCACAGGAATACCACATCCTCCTTTCCTTTTATTCTATTTTATTTTATTTTTATTAGGAACCTCAATTTTCAGAACACAATTAATAAAATGACTAGATCAGAATTGGCTGGGAAAGTGCACGTGGCTTCCTGCAGCATAGAATCATAGACTCATAGAATGGCTTCAGTTGGAAGAGACCTTAAAGATCTTCTAGTTCCAAATGCCATGGGCAGGGACGCCTCCCACCAGAGAAGTTTGTTCAAAGCCTCATCTAACCTTCCCTTTTGAGAGGCTGAGGGAGCTGGGGCTGTTCAGCCTGGAGAAGGGGAGGCTCAGGGGTGACTTTATTGCTCTCTACAACTACTGGAAGGGAGGTTGTAGCCAGGTGGGGTTGATCTCTTCTCCCAGGCAACCGGCAACAGAATGAGGGGACACAATATTGAGTTTTGCCAGGGGAGGTATAAGCTGGATATTAGGATGAAGTTCTTCATAGAGAGAGTGGTTGGCATTGGAATGGGCTACCCAGGGAGGTGGTGGAGGTGTTTAGGAGGAGGCTGGACAAGACACTTAATGCCATGGTTTAGTTAATTAGAAGGGTTAGGTGATAGGTTGGACTCAATGACCTTAGCATTACCATCCCTGAAGGTGTTCAGCAAAAGCCTGGATGGGGCACTTAATGCCACGGTCTAGTTGGTTGGATAGGGCTGGGTGCTAGATTGGACTGGATGATCTTGGAAGTCTCTTCCAACCTGGCTGAAGGATGGATTGGTCAAAGGTAACAAGAAATACATTCATGATAAATACACTCAGCTATCTGTGAAAGAGTTGAAAGTTAAAAGTCCGCATTGGGCAGCTCCATTCTTGCAAATTCTGCTTCTGAGTTTGTTCTGAGTATTACAGCAGTAAGATATCAGTGAAATGCGGAGGGCATGAGCTCCACCTCTGAGCTCCACTGATGACAACATACGCACACAACCACTTCTGCTGCTGCAGCACTCCAAATCTGTGGCAACTTTAATCTGCAGTGATTGGGAAAAGAATTTAAGAGAAGTATTACTCTGGTATATGTGGCAACCTGCACCTACAGTTCTGTAATAACCTTGGCTATTAAATTTCCTCTCCCAGTAACATTTTTTGCTTATTATTTATTTCTTTATGTTTATGCATTGGTGTTTATTACTTAATAATTATAATTATAGCATTTTCTCTGTTTAATAATTTATGATCTGCTTATTATTTATATTTAGCTTATTAATTTTTATTTCCTGAAGGAGCCTGAAAAAAAAACAAACTTTAGTGTCCAAATCTCAGTTGCATGGGTGCACTTAATACTGGTGATTTCTCTTTAAAAACCTGTCTTCATGCATAATAAATAAAACACTATTAACTCTTGCTGGCTATTATCATTAATGTTTGATTTTCCACAGAAGTCTGATGGCAGAGCTGACTCTAATGGCATTATCACAGAATAACAGAACTTTAGAGGTTGGAAGGGACCTCCAGAGATCATTGAGTCCAACTCCCCTGCTAAGGCAGGATAACCCAGGGTAGTTTACACAGGAATTCATCCAGGTGGGTTTTAAAAGTCTCCAGAGAAGGAGACTCCATAGCCTCTCCGGGCAGCCTGTTCCAGTGCGCTGTCAAACTCTAAAGAAGTTTCTCCTCATGTTGAGGTGAAACCTTCTCTGTTCCAGTTTGTATCCATTGCTCCTTGTCTTATTGCTGCAGATCACCAAAGAGAGCTTGGTCCCCTCCACCTGGCACACACCCTTCAGATATTGATAGACATTGATCAGATCTCCTGTCAGCCTTCTCTTCTTCAGACTAAACAGCCCCAGGGCTCTCAGTCTCTCTTTGTAAGGGAGATGCTCAAGTCCCCCAGCCCTCCTTATGGCTCTCTGCTGGACTCTTTCTAGCAGGTCCCTGTCTCTCTTGAACTGGGGATCCCAACATTTGTCAGATAATACTTGTGATTTCTCTTCCAAAAACCTGACTTCATGCATAATAAATAAAACACTATTCACTGGTGCTGGCTATTATCATTAATGTTTGATTTCCCAGAGAAGTTCTGATGGCAGAGCTGACTTTAGTTGTAGGATGACTTTTAGAAGAGAGGAGACAAGATTAGTGACCTTACCTGACTGGGTGACTTTGGATACTTAAGGCAACAAGGTAGATAAAAGTTTGCTAAATGAGAAATGCATGGCTTTTTTTTCCCCCTCACTGACTGGAATGCATTCCCCTTGATGGAAAAGGAAATTGTGGTGGGAATCTGGGACATCCTGAAATCTTAATGCAGGAACAGGGGTTGTGAGTAGGAGCTCAGAGCAGGCCAGAGCAGCAGCTCACTGCTTATTAAAGCATTAGAGAAGTGTTGGGTTCCAGGGACAGAAGTGCCTTGGTTTGGGGATGTAATTTATTTCTTCTGGGGCAGCCACTGACCCTGAATTTCCACTTGTATGCATTTTTGGATTCGCTGACTGCATGGGACAGCACCAGAGTCTTCCATTTGCTTAATTTGTGGACTTGGGTTCAGTGATTTCAATTGTGTGTCACTTTGCTTATTTGCTTTGATTTGCTTCAAAGTGTGATTCTCTTTCAGGTCCCTTGACTCACTTCAGCTGAATAAACTGTAGCCCTGCTCCTTGACTGCAAAATAGGTACAAATACAGCAGCAACTCCCAAAGCAAGCCTACCTACAGGTAACAATTTTACCCCTTCCGAATTGCCACTCCCCAGAATGGAACCGCAGCACAGGGACTCTAAGATTTAATTTGTATTTCTGAACATTAATTTCCAGAGAGCAATGTAATTTCACTTTTGGAGGGCTTTTTGTTTCTCTTTTCTGCTCTGTACTGGTTCAGCTATCTGGAGAGGGTAATCTATGAGGTGGTTCTGCTGGGGTTTTTTACAGACTCTGCTGTGCTGGCATCACCTCATCTCCTCCATTTCACTAGCGTGTTCTTATAGGTGTATGAACTTCAATAGGTTTCTCTCCATAATGTGGAAGCACTTGTTAGTTAATTGAGTCCATCTATTCAGCTTGAGAAGAAAAAAGAAAGAAGAAAAAAAGAAAAAAGAAAAAAGGAAGAAAGAAAAAAAGAAAGAAAAAAAGAAAATTGAAAAAAGAAAACTTAAAAGGAAAAGGAAAAAAAAAGAA
>VWZI01009423.1:23363-45771 GCA_013396835.1 Psilopogon haemacephalus
AGGAAAGGAAAGGAAAGGAAAGGAAAGGAAAGGAAAGGAAAGGAAAGGAAAGGAAAGGAGAGGAAAGGAAAGGAAAGGAAAGGAAAGGAAAGGAAAGGAAAAAAAATAAAAAAAAAGAAGGAAGAAGAAATGAAAGAAAAAAGAGAAAAAGTAAAAGAAAAAAGAAAAGAAAAGAAAAGAAAAGAAAAGAAAAGAAAAGAAAAGAAAAGAAAAGAAAAGAAAAGAAAAGAAAAGAAAAGAAAAGAAAAGAGAAAAAAAGGTTTTTAAAAAAGGAAAAGAAGGAAGAAAAAAGATAAAGAAAAAAAAAAACTTCAGATATCTCAGTGCTTTTGAACATTGGGACTGGATGCTGGGTAAAGAATTTCACAGAGAGGGTGGTCAGGCATTGGAATGAGCTTCCCAGGGAAGTGGTTGAGTCACCAACCCTGGATGTGTTTAAAAGTCATTTGGATGTTGTGCTTGGGGTTATGGTTTATGGTGAACCTTGTAGAGTAGAGTTATAGGTTGGACTTGGTGATCATGAAGGTCTTTTCCAACCTGAACATTTCTGTGACTCTTTGATTCTGTGACAGGAAAGAGGTTAAAAGGGATATTCAAATTATTTCAGCCTAATGCCTGAAACAAAAGCAACATAAATGAGGGCGTTTGCTGATCTAACTTAGAAATTACAAATCCGGAGATCTGTCGAGTAAATAGATGGAAAATAATATCCAGCATCTGCACTCTACCCATCTGTTTCCCTGTCTCCAGCTGCAGCCACCTCTGATGTTTCTGAACAAGGTGAAAAAAGAAAAGCAAATTAGGACAGGAGCCCATCTGCCCAGTGTGCAATGGAAATCTTTCCTTTGATCCCCTGAAGCCTTGCTAAGCTTTGGTTGCAGTGGTTGTCTCAACCCAGGTGTTAGGGGCACTCCGAGGGCTGTATATAACTTACTACCTCGTTTCTGTGCCATGGAAGATGACATCAATGAGAGGTTCACACTTTTACAAGCGTTAAGGTCAGAAAGGATAACTGCAACTCTTCTATCTGAACCCCCAGACGTGCTGGATGCAAACATTTTTGTTGTTTTGTTTTGTTGTTGTTTTTTTTTTTTTTTTCCCCAGACAGTGGCTTAAATCACCTCCCCGAAGGATTTTGAATTTTAGCTTTAAGACCTAAATCTATGTTGAGTCATCCTCAGCTTTTCACCCCTCCAGCCCTTTCGGCAGACCATTGCTTGGTTCAATTATCCTCTCCGCTTAGAGAGCTGTGGCTTATTTCCAGGCTGAATTTGTCTCTCAGCCACAGATCTTGTCAGGTCCTTGTCAACAAGCTCGGAAAGGCCCTGCTATTGGATCTCTTTTCCATGTGTAAGTACCTAGATGGAATGATCAGGCCACCTCTCGGTCCTCTCTCAGATAAGCTGAGAGATTGAACTCTGTAAGCCTCAAACGGTACAACTTGTTTTCCAGCTGCTGGATCAAACCTCCCACATCTTTCATCTCCAGCACTGTTATTAGCCTGCACCACTACCTTGGAATGTGGGAGAGTTCTTCAAAGGGTTTTAGACTGACCATCTGATATCCACACCTGAAGCACACTCCGAGGGGATTTTGATATTTCTTTTGATTGAGATCTTGGCTTTAAGAATCTGATGGGCACAGCTGCTTTAGGACTCAGTAATGGCTTTGCCACAAGCAGGCAGGAAAACTCATTTTATGGAAGGTAGATGTGCTTCTAAGTTTCTCTCTGCTATACAGAGCATATTCTTGGGTTTGGGTTTTTTGTTTGTTTTTTTTTCCCCTATTTTTCTTACTTCTTCCTCCCTTTGCTCTAACAAACTAAGCTGCACGTGAGGAATGATATCAAGGCTCTTCTTATACCTCCTACAACCCATACTATAGAATCATAGAATGGTTTAGGCTGAAAGGGACCTCAAAGATCATCCAGTTCCAATCTCACACCATAGGCAGGGACAACTCCCACTAGAACAGGTCACTCAAGGCCTCATCCAACCTGGCCTCGAACACCTCCAGGGAGGGAGCAGCCACAACCTCCCTGGGCAACCTGTGACAGTCTCTCAGCACCCTCACTGTAAAGAACTTCCTCCTAACATCCCGTTTAAACCTTCTGCCAGTTTAAACCCATTCCCCCTCATCCTGTCATTACAAGACCTTGTCAATTGTCCATCTCCAGCCTTCCTGTAGGCCCCCTTCAGATACTGGAAGGCTGCTATAAGGTCTCCTGGAAGCCTTCTCTTCTCCAGGCTGAAAAGCCCCAACTCTTTCACCCTGTCCTCATAGCAGAGCTGCTCCAGCCCTCTGAGCATCTTCGTGGCCCTCCTCTGGACTCTCTCAAACAGTTCCATGTCCTTCTTGTACTGGGGGCTCCAGAACTGCACACAGGACTCCAGGTGGGGTCTGACGAGAGCAGAGTAAAGGGGCAGAATCTCCTCCCTTGCCCTGCTGCCCACAGCTGTTCTTGCTGCATCCCAGCACACAGTTGCTGTCTGGGCTGCACTCACATTGTCAGCTCATTTTGAGCTTTTCATCACCCCAGACCCCCAGGTACTGTTCCTCAGGGCTGCTCTCCAGCCACTTGCCACCCAGCCTGGAGTTGTGCTTAGGATTGCACCAACCCAAGTGCAGGACCTTACACTTGGCCTTGTTGAATTTCATTAATGGAATGAAGCTGCCTTCAAGAAGTTGCTCTCTTGCAGGTTACAAACTCTAATGTAAAAAGAAAAAAAACTACCTCAAGGGACAGGAAAAAAAATACCTAGGTGTGTATACTCGATTCTTGGCTCATCATTTAACATTTCTAATGCAAACAAGCGTGGTCTCCATCAACAAGTTCCCAAACACTTTCATATGCAATCACGATCTAATGAATTTTTCAGTGACATTTCAAACCCTTCTTTTTTTTTTGGAGGGTGTCCTCCAAAGTCCACAAATATTCAAGCTTGCCTGGCCATTGACTTCAGTAAATTCTAATCAATCCCTTATACTACGAGGGCTTAACATTTTAAAGTTGTAATTAAATTCATTGGTTACTTTGTGCTACCCCTTGACAGCATTTCCAAAGTATATGGGGTACTTATTAAACTCATTTCACAGGATCTTCTAGAGAGCTATAACCTAACATGCAAGGAAATAAGGCTGTAGTTTAGGAAATAGTTGACCTTTTTATCCCTCCAAGGTTTTCACACATGCACTTTTGAGAGAATGAGTAGGCTTGAAGCAGAATAGAAATGATTGAGAGCAATGAAATATATTGTGCCCAGGCTCCTGTGGTTTGATCATTATCTAAAATCATAACTATAAAGATAATTAGTAAAAACTGAAAATAAAATCTGGGCTCTCGTCTGTGGTTTTCTCACATCCTTGTTGCAGACCTCAAATGCTCTCGCATGGATTGGGGTTTCCCAGAGGGAGTGATTGGCATTGGAATGGGCTGCCTGGGAAGGTGGTGGAGTCACCATCCCTGGAGGTGTTCAAGAAAAGCCTGGATAGGGCACTTAGTGCCATTAGATAGGGCTGGGTGCTAGGTTGGACTGGATGAGCTTGGAGGTCTCTTTCAACCTGGCTTTATCTATTCTATTCTATTCTATTCTATTCTATTCTATTCTATTCTATTCTATTCTATTCTATTCTATTCTATTCTATTCTATTCTATTCTATTCTATTCTATTCTATCTTCAACTGGGGGCTAGAGTTAGACATTTTAGGAAAGGAAAACAGAGCACACTTACACAAACCAGGTCCCTTGCCTTGACAAGATCTGAATGCACTCCACACACACACAAACTCACAGTAGCAGCTTAAGGCCAGGTTTACTTCCTCACCTCACAGATGGAGTGTGTTTTTCTCATGATGCAACACATCCCGAGAGAGATTTAAACCTCTTTCCCATGTTCGTTTATCAGTGCCTGGCTCTGTTGCTGTTTAAAGTCACCACTGAGAGGGTGGCCTGGTGACTAATTAGCAATAAGCAATAAGAATTTGTTGCTATCAAGGTTTTCCCAGGCATCTCTGAAGCTTAAGTGGCATACCCAACTATCCTCAGCCACAAAGAGATGACAACACTTTGCAGCTCTGCTGTTTGCTTTCCCAGTGCAATCCTTGTGAGAATCCTTGTTCTGCTTTGTGGAGCTGAATCTGCAGTATCCAAACAGTATAATGATAGTGTCAAAACTCAGTACTCATAAGGCAAACATTTCTTCTGAATGAACTCCTGCTCCTGACACCAAAGTCCATTTGGCACAAAGGAATATGTAAACGGAGAAAAGGAACTCAGTTGCCCTTTAGAGTCCTGCAAAAACCCACAGTTTGGAAAGTTCTGTCCATCACTCTCTCATGACTAGAAGGCAAATCACCTTTCCCATATTTCAGCAGCATGAGGATGGGCTGGAGCAGGGCAGGGCAGAGCTCAGGGCTTGTCTCAGGACTAGGCACAAGACTATCATATGCCACCAAAACAAGTCCAGAGAAGAAGTCATGCGGGTGGTAAATGCATAGGATCCTGCTGTATTTGCCCACGAGTCTTCTTGAACTCCTGCCACTGCCCATATGTTTGAGAAGCACCCATGTGGTTTCCAGTAAACAGCTGGAGATAGGATAGAATAGAATAGAAAGGAATAGGAAAGGAATAGAATGGAAAGGAATAGAATAGAATAGAATAGAATAGAATAGAATAGAATAGAATAGAATAGAATAGAATAGAATAGAATAGAATAGAAAAGAATAGAATCAGCCAGGTTGAAAGAGACCTCCAAGATCATCCTGTCCAACCTATTACCCAGCCCTATCTAAGCAACTAGACCATGGCACTAAGTGTCCCGTTCAGTCCTTTCTTGAACACCTCCAGGGACGGTGACTCCACCACCTCCTTGGGCAGCCCATTCCAATGCCAATGTTTCCAGTAACAGCTGGAGATCTAACCTCCCACTCTCCTTCTAAAGAGCAAAGGCAAATCAGGATCCCAAATCCATAGACAATCTCAGCAAGCTCTAGTGTAGGAGTTCTGATTAATCAGCTTCCAAAGTTTCCCACATGCAGTCCCGTCTGCTGCACCAAATGCCTCACCTTAATTCATGTTCCATCAATTCTTAATACTATAAATACAACAATAATAAACCCTGGATTCATTATTGGTCTCTATAAAGGCTGCAGTTACCTGGCAAACATAATAATAAAGTTTGCTTATTACAGCAGCAGCTAGCAACAGCCTCAGAACAATTTGCATGCTAGATCCCTGTCCTCATTTCTTATAACCTTCAGGTGTTCAAAAGAGATGCCTCATACTGAGCTATTAATTTCATATTTAGGCACCTTGACTTTAAATGTACTGAGTACCTCTTGGCTCTGATGAATGTCAAACAGCATTTAGATTTAGAAGATTGCATGAATTTCTACTTTTTCTTTTTAACTCTCTGGGTCTGTCCTTGAAGGTGAGGCAACCTCTTTACCTGTTTGCAATACGTTCAATAATCACAGCACTAATCTTTCCCTATATAACAATAATATCAAGAATAATACCATTAAGGGGAACGTCGAGCATGATATTAGGAAAAAGGAAAAAAAAAATTAAAGGAAAAAGAAAAGAAACAAACAAACAAACTGAAAAACAACCAAACCACAGGAGAAGAACTCCTCAATTAGCTGTTCAAAAGTTAGCAGAGAGAAATTTTCACAGGAAATACAAAATTTCCTATTTAAAGAAATCCAGGATCTTTAAATCATAGAATCATAGAATGGTTTGGGTTGGAAGGTACCACAAAGATGGGAGCAGCCACAACATCCCTGGGCAACCTGCACCAGTGTCTCACCACCATCACTGTGAGGAACTTCGTCCTAACATCCCCTTTAAATCTCCCCTCTGCCAATTTAAACCCATTCCTCCTCATCCTGTCATTACAAGAACTTGTGAATAGTCCCTCCTTAGCCCTCCTGTAGGCCCCCTTCAGATACTGGAAGGCTACTATAAGGTCTCCTTGAAGCCTTCTCTTCTCCAAGCTGAAAAGTCCCAACTCCCTCAGCCTGTCCTCATAGCAGAGCTGCTGCAGCCCTCTGAGCATTTTCATGTCCTCCTCTGGACTCACTCCAACAGTTCCAAGTCCTTCTTGTGCTGGGGGCTCCAGACCTGCACACAGTACTCCAGGTGGGGTCTGATGAGAGCAGAGTAAAGTGGTCCTGCTGGCCACGCTGCTCTTGCTGCAGCCCAGGACATGGTTGCTGTCTGGGCAGCCCGCGTACACTGTCAGCTCATGTTGAGCTTTTCATCAACCCAGACCCCCAGGTTGCAGTACAAGTTGCAGACAGACAGGTGTGTGTTTATATACCCCAGCCTTCATCAGAGATTGTTTTTTCCCACCAAAAATGATGGCTTTCTACATCAGTGGAGAAGGGAAGACCAGTAGATATAATCTATCTGGACTGCTGTAAAGCCTTTGAGACAGCTCCCTGCAACATCCTTCTCTCTAAACTGGAGAGATGTGGATTTGATGGGTGGACTATTCCGTGGATCAGGAATTGGTTGGCTGATGACATACAAAGGTCAACAGATCCATGTCCAAATGGAGGCAGGTGACTAGTGCTGTCCTTCATGGGTCTGTGCTGGGACCAGCACTGTTCAGTATCTCCATCAGTTATATAGATAGGAAGACTGAGTGCACCCTCAGCAAGTTTGCTGATGATGCCAAACAGGCAGCTGCAGTTAAAAAGGCTGAGGGAGAGGATACCATCCAGAGGGGCCTAGACAGACTAGAAAAGTGGGTTCAGGAGAACCTCGTGAGGTTCATCAAGACAAAGTGCAAGGTCCTCCACCTGGCTTGGGGCAATCTTTATTGTCCAAATCGGCTGGGGATGAGGAGACTAAGAGCAACTGTGCAGAAAAGGACTTGGGGGTGCTGGTGAATGAGAAGCCAGACATGAGCCAGCAATGCAGATGTGCAGCCCAGAAGGCCAATCTCATCCCGGGCTGCATAAAAAAATGTGTGGCCAGCAGGTTGAGGGAGGTGATTCTGCCACTTTGATCTGGTGAGACCTCATCTGGAGCACTGTGATCAACTCTAGAGTCCTCAACGCAGGAAGGATGTAGATCTGCTGGAGCAGGTGCAGAAAAGGGCCACAAAGATGATCAGATGGCTGGAGCACTTCTGCCACAAAGACAGACTGAGAAACTGACAGCCTGAAGACCTTGTAGCAGCATCTCAATATCTGAAGGAGACCTTCAGAAAGGCTGGAGGGGGAACTGTTTACAAGGGCATGTAGCAATAGTATGAGGGGCAATGGTTTGAAACTTCTGCAAGGTGGATTTAGGTTGGACACTAAGAAGAAGTTCTTCACATTGAGGGTAGAGAAATACTGGAACGGTTTGCCCAGAGATTTGGTTGAACCCTCACCCCTGAAGACAGTCAAGGTTGAACCATATGAGGGCCTGAGCAACCTGATGACCCTGCTCACTGCAGGGTGGTTGGGACAAGATGACCTTCGAGGAACCCTTCCAACCTTACACACTCTATAATCAGTCACACTGGTGTGTACATGTTTAACAGTTACTTGACACTTAACGATTCCGGACTCAGATTTGAAAGAGCAGACCACATTTTTTTCTGCTGTGTAATGCTCTTGCTTATTTGTTGCACACAAGAAAACTGAGGCTTCTCCCTAAACTGCAGAGTGCTGTTGCCGTGGCTTTACAATAACCACTAAAGCAGGAAGGTTGAGCTTTCAGGTATCTGACACAAAGAGGATGATGAGTGCCTGGATATGAAGAAGGGGACAAAAGTTTGAAAGTATCTGGGGGCTAATGAACCTCTTATGTAGCTACTAAGAGGAAGTTCTCAAGGGCTTCAACACAGGAAAGGAAAAACAAAATGTCTATGATCCCTCAGAGAGATGTTATTAGGAATAGCAGCTGAGCAAAAAGCATTCAATAGGCAGCTGAGATAAGCTGTAGGAACAAGCAGGGAGGTTTATGAGAAATGTCTTTTAATTGCCCTCTAGCTTGAGTCCTGCCAGTGAAGGAAATGAAGGTTTTGAGAAGAATGAAAGAAAGATGGGATGGGAAGAGGGAAAGAAGGGCAGAAGGGTGAAAGAAAGGAGAAAAGGGGATTAGAGGGAGAGAATGCAAGGAAATAGCATATATCTGAGAGGGATGGATGTGACTGGGTATGTCTTTTCCAGCTGCTGATTCAGAAGCACAAGGTGATGCAAAAATCAGGTATCACTTTGTCTTTCATGATGTTTTGTTTGTTTTATTTTTTCCTCTATGGCTTGGATCCATTCTAAAATAAATACCTCCTAGGATAAAATAACAGGCTCCATTTCATTTTAGGACCTATTAGTTCAAAAGACACAGTAGGTCACCAGCAAGGAGCAAAATCCAAGTGTCCAATCAACATCTGGCTCAGGTTTTGATTGCAACCTGCAGTTCACCCCTCTGCCCTCATATTCATTTTTCAGTGGATAATTATTAAATAAACATCCCATTCCAACCCATCATCTTTTGACCCAGATCTGTTACAGGGCTTTGGTAACTTTAGACTTAAAAGGAACTAAAAGAAAAAAACAAAATAAAGGGCACCTCTTTTAATAACTTACATTATACCATTACACAGGAAAAAAAAAAGTAGAAATTTAGAATCATAGAATCAGTCAGGGTTGGAAGGGACCACAAGCATCATCTAGTTCCAACTCCCCTGCTATGCCCAGGGACACCCTACCCTAGCTTAGGATGTCCACAGCCTCATCCAGCCTGGCTGCGAACACCTCCAGGGATGTGGCCCCAAACACTTCCCTGGGCAACTCATTCCAGGGCCTTACCACTCTCATGGTGAAGAACTTCCTCCTCATGTCAGGTCTGAGTCTCCCCACCTCCAGCTTTGCTCCATTCCCCCTAGTCCTCTCACTACCTGATAGCCTAAAAAGTCCATCCCCAGCTTTTCTTGTAGGCACCCTTCAGATACTGGAAGGCAGCAAGATGTTCACCTGGGAACCTCCTCTTCTCCATACTGAACAGCCCCAACTCTTTCAGTCTGTCCTCATAGGAGAGGTGCTGCAGCTCTCTGAGCATCCTCGTGGTCCTTCTCTGGACATGCATGTCCACATCCCTCTTGTAATAGGGTCTCCAAAACAGGATGCAGTACTCCAGGTGGGGTCTCACCAGAGTGGAGTAGAGGGGGAGAATCACCTCCCTCGACCTGCTGGCCACACTTCTGATGCAGCTCAGGATCTGATAGGTTTTATGGGCTGCAAGTGCACACTGCTGGCTCACGTTGAGCTTCTGGTCCACCAGCACCCCCAAGTCTCTCTCCGCGGGGCTGTTCTTCAGCCAGTCACTGCCCAGCATGGATTTGTGCCTGGCATTGCCTCGACGCAGCTGCAGGACCTTGCACTTGGTCTTGTTGAACCTCATTTGGGGGACAGGAAAAAATATTAACTTGATATTTATTGCTTAAGCATCAGGGAGGCCTCCGTCCTTCAGAGGTACTTCACACAGAGCAGGAGTGGACTCCACTGAACTCAGGCATACAACCAAATCCCAGACATTTAGGATTAGCCCAAAGTATTTCAGCTGTGTCACAGCGAGTTCAAAAGCTTCAAAGATTACCAAGCCCCATTTGGAGCAATGATAAACCTAAATTTGACAGAACGGGAAGCAGAGACTGAAGGGGGGGGGAAAGAGGAAAAAAAAAAAAAAGACATTTCTCTATGGCTAAGTCATTTCTTGAATCTACTACTCCCTTTTCTTTCACTAGAGAGAAATGCCAAAGGCTTTCTGAACAACGGAGAGCGCACAACTTCTCTCGCAAACACACATCTCTGCTTTGCTTCCTTATGGCTGTTGACAGAACCCTTCATTATTCCCTTAAAAGAAGCATTCTATGTTTATTTGCACTGTCTGTGCAGATTTGGGGACTGGTTTTATGAATTGCCTGAGGGCCATGTCTTTTTTTAATAAAAGTTTATTACGCTTTGATTGATTTTGCTGATACTCATTTGAGCGCGTCTGTGTTGCAGTCACTCGTTTTTGTGCCAGAACGCCCGAATTACTGTAACTAATGTACCAGAGGAGTGCTTTAACTGTTAGCAATTGACAGTGCAAAATGTTTCTCGGCTTTATTTTTCAATGCAGACGTTTCTGTGTGAAAAATCGTTGACGGCTGGTTTGCCAGGGTCCGTGTCTATTAGCTCATGGACATTTACAAGAAAAGAATCAGAGAATCATAGAATGGTTTAGGTTGGAAGGGACCTCAAAGATCATCCAGTTCCAACCCCCCTGTGCCATAGGCAGGGACACCTCCCACTAGAACAGGTTGCTCAAGGCCTCATCCAACCTGGCCTTGAACATCTCCAGGGAGGGAGCAGCTACAACCTCCCTGGGCAACCCATTCCAGTATCTTAACAACCTCACTGTAAAGAATTTCCTCCTAATATCCAGTGTAAATATCCCTTCTGCCAGTTTAAACCCATTACCTCTCGTCCTGTCACAACAAGACCTTGTGAATAGTTCCTCCCCAGCCCTCTTGCAGGCCCCCTTCAGAAGGCTACTATCAGGTCTCCTGGAAGCCTTCTCTTCTCCAGGCTGCAAAGCTCCAGCTCTCATAGCCTGTCCTCATAGCAGAGCTGCTGCAGCCCTCTGAGCATCTTCGTGGCCTCATCTGGACTTGCTCCAACATTCCCATGTCCTTCTTGTATTTGGGGCTCTGGAACTGCACACAGTACTGCAGGTGGGGTCTGGTGAAAGCAGAATAAAGGGGGAGAATCCCCTCCCTTGCTCTGCTGGCAATGCTTCTCTTGATGCAGCCCAGCACACAGTTGGCTGTCTTGGCTGCACAGGCACATTGCTGGCTAACAGCTCATAAGTGTGGTGTGGCACAAATGGGAGGCAGAGCTCAGCCACTTCATTGCATTATCACCAATTAACCAATCAACATGAAGTTGAATAAGGACAAGTGCAGGGTCCTGCATCTGGAGGAGGAATAATAACAGGTACTGGTACAGGTTGCGGCTGCCCTGCTTCAAAGCAGCACCTTTGGAGAAAGATCTTGGAGTGCTGGTGGGCAGCAAGTTCTGTATGGGACAGCAATGTGCCCTTGTAGCCAAAGGGGCCAATGGCATCCTGGGGTGCATCAAGAAAAGTGTGTCCAGCAGGGCTAGGGAGGTTCTTCTCCCCATCTACTCTTCCCTGGTGAGGCCACACCTGGAATACTGTGTCCCAATTTGGGTTCCCCAGTTCACAACAGACAGAGACCCACTAGAAAGAGTCCACCAGAGAGCCACAAGGATGACTGGGGGACTTCAGCATCTCCCCTATAGAGAGAGACTGAGAGCCCTGGGACTGTTTATTCTTGAGAAGACTGAGAAAAGATCTTACCATTATGTATAAATATCTGAGGGTGGGTGTCAAGTGGCTTGGGCCAATCTCTTTTCAATGGTCAGCAGCTATAAGACAAGGAGCAATGGATACAAATTGGAACAGAGAAGGTTTCAGCTCAACACGAGGAGAAAATTCTTTACACTGAGGGTGACAGAGCACTGGAACAGGCTGCCCAGAGAGGTTATGGAGTCTCCTTCTCTGGAGACTTTCAAAACCTGCCTGGAAGCATTCCTGTGCAAACTACCCTGGGTGATCCTGCCTTGGTGGGAGGGGTTGGACTTGGTCTCTGGAGGTCCCTGCCAACCTCTAAGTTTCTGTGATTCTGTAATTGTGAACTTTGGTGAGGTTGTTAAACATATCCATATGCAAACCAGGAACATATACACACACACACACATATACAGATATATATATATATTTAAAATGTTGGCTTATCTTAGCACGTAGTGAAAGAATCTTACACTAAACCAAATATCTTCACACTTTC
This sequence comes from Psilopogon haemacephalus, assembly GCA_013396835.1. Lineage (NCBI taxonomy): Eukaryota > Metazoa > Chordata > Aves > Piciformes > Megalaimidae > Psilopogon > Psilopogon haemacephalus. The sequence continues at coordinate 35,213 of VWZI01009423.1, forward strand.
TGTGAGCTAAAAGCATACACAGATACCGTTCCTGTGGGTTTGCTGCTCTTTGGTAACTTGCTAAACAACAGCATTTTGAACATGGTTCAGAAATACATGCCAGAATGCCTTCTTTGCTGTTTTCCACGACACAAATCACTTACATTATTTCCCATTATTCAAAATCGTTCCGGATAAGATTAAAATCACCTGAGTTTCATCACTTGGCGGGCCAGTTTTTTTGTCCTCCAATAGATTTCCTGCCTTTAACTCGAGTCGTGTTCTTTCAAAGTGGCAATGGCCCTTTTAGTGGGGCAGAGTGGGATGAAGTGAAAGGTTTCAATGAAACCTGAGGTCTGCCTTATCCTCTCAGTGTTAGTGCAGCTTCTCATATTGCCTGTGGTGACAGTTACATTAGACAGACAAACTGAGCATACTCCATAGAGACTTTTTAAGGGACAGTCATTCTTCTTGCCTTCTATTTCTCTACCCACTCTAGGTGCAACCCATTGCAAGACTGTGGCAATGGTTATTTCACAGTTAGATATTCACACTTGCTGAAGGACACAACTGGGCTGGCAGGCTTTATCTTGAAAAGAAAGAAATTGGCAGCACTCATTCAGCAACCTTTGGTGAGCAGTGGTAAGGCAGTGTGACTTCAGCTGCTGCAAGGACAAAGCTGCCTGGCTCTGCTACTAGGAGATAGGAATTAAGCCACGAAACTAATGAACAGTACAGGAGCTGGCAAGCAAGGTTATGCTGTCCTTCACATGTGGAGATAGTCCTGGATTTTAGCTCTTTGTCCTGCCTCCCATGCACTCAATAATGGCCATCATACAGAGCTAAAACAGTTTCTCTGTAGAGATGTGCTGCCCTGAAAGAGCCCTGCTGGGTCACCCTAATGCTTTCCAGCAGTTAATGTCAGCAGTGCTCTTGGGGGGGTCAACATTTCTTTGCAAGAGGCCACGTGATCTCCAGAAGTCCCTCCCAACATAAACTACTCCATCATTCTGCGAATCTATCCCAGTCAGCACCGGGCACCAAGGAATGGAAATGGTACTGCTGTGCCCTGTGCTGGCAGTGTTACCACACAAGAACTCCAGCACCAGGAGCGTGGGCTGGAAATGGAGTCTCCTTTTTATTAGAACTGATCTTGCTCTGACCTCCCTAAAAGGAAGAACTCTCCTGATAGCAGTGAAATTGTGATGCTGCAGAAAATAGCCAAGAACAGCCAGTTCTGTACGTTTCCACACAGCTTTGTTTCTTTTTCTTGTATGGGCATTTCTTTCCCTTGCTTTTATACTTCATCTCCTCTTCACGGGGCAGATGATATTCAATTACATAGCATGCTGTAGGTAGCATATGCCTGCGCTATCATGTGTGGGCTACTCCCCTGCTTTCTGAGCCTTCCCAAAGCATTCCGGAGCCTTCTCCTTTTTAATCTACCAGTCGGCGTTTGATACAGAATCTGGAAATTATTTTGCTGCCAAAAGTGTGCAAGGAGGTGGGAGACAATCTGTGGGCTTCTGCTAGAGCAAACACAAAGAACTATTCTCTCATCTGGTAAAACAATAAGATTAGTCCTTTTATCATTAAGTTTTTTTTTCCCCCCTCCCCTTCGTTGCTTTGTAAACACCGCTTGTATGACTTTGCCTCTTATCGTTTGCAAACTCAATCTGCTTTTGTGGAAGCAGTGTCAATCACTAAGGGTTTGTTTTTGGTTTTTTTTTTTTTCCCCCTGCTCATATACTTAGTGATATGNCCTGCAATATGTGACACACTCACTGGCGGAAGCAAAAGAGGGGGAGAAGAAAACAAAGGGAACAATTCTGTAAAGCATAACCCAAAGTTCACTCGCCCTGTCAAGGAGATTAAGATTAAACTGGAGGAGGTCAAAGCTATTAACATTTAGACTACAGGGTATATAACAATTTAGCATCTCGTTGTGTGTTGGCTTCCTAATTGGAGGCAAGCTTGCTTCTAACTTTTTATGTAAACACCAGCATTAGCAAAAGCCTGGGTGGTCTCAGCATTGTAACCCAGTGGACGTATTTGATCCACATCTCCCTAAAACAAAAAAGTCCTCTATGACCAAGTCCACATTTAAATTGTAAATAAGCCTCTTGATTTCTTTCTGCCGACTGTGACAGCACTTGCAAAGGGAAAACTTCACAGTGATACTTCTGGGCTTGCTTTAAATTTGTTTTCCCAAATGCCAAATTCTCCTTCACACCACACACACTTTGTGACAATCTTATTTATGCTCAGCTCTTTGGACCAAGCAAGAAGATTACTGCAGCCACAAGTTGGGAGCACAGACCTGACTTGTTTGTCAATTAACTCCCATAGCACAGCTGATTCTTATACAAGTCAGATGTTTATTTATGGAATATCCTTCACATTTTCGAGTCACATTATTCTCTGATTTCACAGTGCTCTCTCAACAGCTTCTCGTTCTAAATCCAAGAGCAAGTGAAATGGGATGTGTTACCAAGAGAGAACAAATTAGACAGCTATCAGCAGGGTTAGCCTTTGGAAGGTGATTTGGTTAAGTGATTAGTAGCACTGACCCAAACAAGAAGCACAATGACCATTTGAGGGGGGGCATATTGCAGACAAATCTGATGTGGTGGATTGACCATGGCTGGATGCCAGGTGTGCACCAAGCTCCCCTCTTCAGCAGGACAGTGGCAGGAGAAAATAAGATGGGAAAACCTCGTTAGCTAAGATCAATATAAAGGCAGTTTAACAAAGTTTAACAAAGCAGAAGAAAAGGCTGTGCACGGAAGCAAAGAAAAAGAGATATTTTTCTATATACATCCCATCAGCAGGAAATGTCCAGTCACTTCATGGGAAGGAGGGCTTCAGTATGCATAGCACCTGACCTGGAAGACAAATGTTGTAATAATCATAGAATCATAGAATCATAGAGTCAGGGTTGGAAGGGACCACAAGGATCATCTAGTTCCAACCCCAGGGATGCCCAGGGTTACCCTACCCTAAATTAGGCTGGACAGAGTCTCATCCACCCTGGCCTTAAACACCTCCAGGGATGGGGTCTAAATCTGAAATTTAGAGCTACATCTAACACTGGAACTGCAACCTTTCTCTTTGCACAGACTGAAAATTGCAAAATTATAAAGAAGAAGGGAAAACAAAAAGCAAAAGAAAAATGCAAAAAGAAAAATTATGAGTTCTGGAAAATATCTTAGAATCATAGAATCAGTCAGGGTTGGAAGGGACCACAAGGATCATTTAGTTTCAACCTCCTTGCCATGCTCAGGGACACCCTACCCTAGATTAGGCAGCCCACAGCCTCATCCAGCCTGGCTGCAAACACCTCCAGGAATGTGGCCCCAACCACCCCCCTGGGCAGCCCATTCCATGCACTCACGACTCTCATGCTGAAGGACTTCCTCCTCACATCCAGTCTGAATCTCCCCACCTCCAGCTTTGCCCCATTCCCTCTAGTCCTGGCACTCCCTGAGAGCCTAACAAGTCCCTCCCCAGCTTTTTGGTAGGCCCTCTTCAGATACTGGAAAGCCACAGGAAGGTCACCTGGGAGCCTCCTCTTCTTCAGACTGAACAGCCCCAACTCTTTCAGTCTGTCCTCATAGCAGAGATGCTCCAGCCCTTTCATCATCCTCCTTCCTCTTATATTTTATTGCTGAGCACACATCATATGGAATATTTCTTTGGTCACTTTGGGTCCGTTATCACAGTTATGCCTGCTCCAAAATGTTGTCCACTTCCTAGCTGACAGCTGAATGGGTGAGGGAGGGGATGGGCTGGGATGGGATCGGGGATACTGGAGAGACTTTTTGGTGTCATGCAAGAACTGCTCAGCAGCAGCCAAACCCCAAGCTGTCCCACAGAAGGACTGATGCTGTGGACTTTCCTGATCCATTGGCAGTCTGCTATTTAATGTGGGGCTGTAGCATCATCATCAGAAGTCCTACATCTAAACCTGAGGTTTGAACACCACCTTACTGTGATGAAGAAACACAGGTCCTTGCTCAAGCAGTTAGAGCCCAGAACTCCCTACAAAGCTCTTTAAGCAGCCCTTCAGAGTGAAGCACTTAATAGTGCTATCACCTTAGATTTGGCAACCTGTTGCCATCTTTTGAGATCAGGAAGGCAGCGTGTGCTAAATTCTCACCCTCTCTTTGGAGCACAGCATCATCAAGTGCAGTGAGGGTCATCCAAGCTTTTCAGGCCCAATTCCTTGGAAGTTACACGTGGCTGTCTCATCACTGATCCTGTCTAATCTCTCCATCTATCACCAATCCATCACTCCATGCGTACTGACACAAAACACGAGAAGCATGGTCAGATCTCCACTTGCTAGGCACTTGTAAAAGGAGGCATCATATTACCATTTTATTTGTTAATCAGTTTCAGAGGCAAGAGCTTGCCTCAAACAGATAAATAGAAAGCTCTCACTCTGGAAGTATCAGAAGAGTTTATACTTGGCTTTCTGCAAGCAACAAAAATGAAATATGGCAAAGACTGACATGTACTCATGAAATGTTTGGCACTATGGAGTTTACATTTTTCATCAAAAAAAGTAATTTCCTAAATCTCTGTTTTCCAAGAGATGCATTGGCTTGTGCATTTAGAAGCCGTGGAAAAATATCCTTTTATTGTTATTAATAATAATGATAGTTCTAAGGGAAAAAAAAAAAAAAGAATTTTATTTTATGAAAAGCAGAGGGTTCCAGCAAGAAATGCAATAAATTCAATGTGAATTTACTGATACGTTTCAGCATTAAATTCAATGTAAATTTACTGATCCTTTCGAGCATTGATCTAATTTTGAAGATAGAATTATGACTGCACAAAAAAAAAGAAAAAGGAAAAGCTTAACATCAACAACCCAAATATGGACAGACTCATAAATGAGGTAGCTGCAAAGTGCTCTGAAAAACCCCTAGCAGGAAACAAACATGATAGAAGAACTTACTCAAAATGAGATCGCCTCCCCTATCTCAGCATACAAAGTTGGCTGTCACTCCTAATTTTGTCTATTGGCTATCACTATACAGAGCCAGCTCTTGGATCCTATGGAATTAGCAATGTCTCACACTCAAGAGCCAGTTTCCTGATTTCTAGGGTACATGTTGTACTGAAGCCTGACTCTCTAATACATTTCACCATCTGCCATTCCACTGAGGAAAGCATCAAGTACAAAAAAAAACTGAGACAGACACCATGCCTGTCTTAAAATATCAGTTGGGGTGGAGCTGTCAAACATACTGCATTGGTAATGCATCTTTCTTTCTTGGGAAGCATTCTGTGGATAGCCAGGTTCTGCTGTGTATAAATTCTGTTACATCATGGAAATAACTGTCCAGAGAAGGGCCACGAGGATGCTCAGAGGGCTGCAGCGCCTCTCCTCTGAGGACAGATTGAAAGAGTTGGGGCTGTTCAGTTTGGAGTAGAGTATGCTCCCAGGTGATCTTCTTGTGGCCTTCCAGTATCTGAAAGGGGCCTCCAAAAAGCTGGGGAGGGACTTTTTAAGCTATCAGGTTGTGACAGGACTAGGAGGAATGGAGCAAAGCTGGAGGTGGGGAGATTCAGACTGGATGTAAGGAGGAAGTTCTTCAGCATGAGAGTCATGAGTGCCTGTAAAGGGTTGCCCAGAGAGGTGTTTGGGGCCACGTTCCTGGAGGTGTATAAAGCCAGGCTGGCAGAGGCTGTGGACAGCCTAATCTAGGGTAGGGTGTCCCTGGGCATGGCAGGGGTGCTGGAACTAGATGATCCTTGTAGTCCCTTCCAACCCTGACTGATTCTATGATTCTAATTATAGTGAAACTAGGGAACAGACTCATGGATGTTAACTTGTTCTTAATCTCTATATGTGGTGGTTTGGGAGTTCCCTGCCCTCCACACACTTTGAAATAACCCAGGCTAGACTCAGCCAGCTGGAAGTTAAAGAAACATAGCTTTTTATTTACAGCTTTGCACAACATACAACATACACATATTTACAACATATTGCAGGTATTTACAGAAATATACAGTAAAAAAGGTAATACAGAAACACCACAGCCCTCCCAGAGATCAGAGCCCCTAAGAGAAGCTTTCCAACCACCCTACCACCTTCCCTCTCTTCCCAATCTATCTCACTCTCTGTCTTATGTGCCAGAAGCGAAGGTAGATCAGCCAGGGGGGTTAGTAGCAGGAAAGAAGTTACTGAAATTATTCAGATCCAGCTAAGAAAGGCAGGGAGAGAGAGATACAGCAGCCAGCAACAGCTCAAAATGGTCTGTCTTATCTTTGTCTTGGTTCTAATTTTTATATTTTTTTTCAGTAACCTTTGAGTGATTTGGAATCAAACTTTGTTTTCCTTTCCCAGCCTATAGTCTAATTTCTCATTCAAATTATCCAATTAGTTCAAACCAGCACAGTTGGTGAATGAGACATTAGACTATAGTCTGAGAAAGGGAAACACTGATTATGTTGCTTCACTCATAGGTTTACTGAAAAGGAAAAAAATTGTTTAAGAGTTGTAACCCAAACATAGATAAAGCAGAGCTGCTTTGAGCTACTCTGGCTGCACATGTCTCTCCTTTCCTAGCTGGATCTGAATAATTTCACTAACCTCTTTCCTGCTGCTAATCCCCCTGGCTGCTCTACCTTCACTTATCTGCTGCATAAAACAGATGGTGAGATAAGATTGGGAAGGGGGGGAGGTGGTAGGGTGGTTAGAAACCCCTCTTAGGGACTCTGATCTCTTGGAGGGCTGTGGTGTTTCTGTATTACCTTTTTACTGTATATATTTGTAAATATCTGTTCTACATTGTAAATATCTGCTTGTATATTTTGCAAAGCTGTAATTATAAAGCTTCATTTATTAACTTCCAGCCAGCTGAGTCTAGCCTGGGTTATTTCAAAGTGTAGGGGGAGCAGATAACTGCCAAACCACCACATCAGTACACTATATTATTGTGCTACAAAGGAGGTACAAAAAGGTATCTTTCCCCCCTGGTTATTACTGCCTTCTGCAAGTGATTGCCAAAAGAAAAGGAAAACTATCTCCTTAAGTAAGTGTCCATAAAACAAGAAGAAAAATAGACCCTGCAATGTCAGCACTTCAATCTGGATAAGCATGGCTTGGAAGTTTTCATGCCATCAAATTAATATATCCTTGGAATATGTCATAAATGATGAACTCTTTAAAAGTGCTGCACCCAACACTTTTGGAATGCTGTGCTGCACTATTTTGTCCTTGCAGATAAAAATAAAATATCGTAGAACCAGACTGGAGAAATCAGAGGGAGCTTGGATAAAACCGATCGTGATTTGCTTCTGTTTGTAATTTATAATCAGAATTAAGGCCAGACAAAGTAATATGTGTACTTGATGGGTTGGAAGAGCCAGTGTTTTTGCAAAGCTGAAAGCAATTAGGAGCTAAATCAGTTGGGAGAAAGAAATTAGACAGGAAATGTGCATAATAACTGGAAAGTGTTTAAAAAACATTTTAGCAGAGATTTTAAAAGAAAAAGAATGAAAGCTGGGCTAGCCTAAATATTGCCTTGCATAGAAGGGAAAACAGCTATATAAATCACAATAATTGTTCAAAAAAAAAAAAAAGGCATTTATTAGAAGCCACGAGTATGAGACACAAGATAAGAACTATAGAAAATCGATAAGGATGGGAAGCAAGAAGTGAGCTCTTTTCATCAGAGTTAAGGATAACAAAGGAGATTTCGGTCTTGACTACACAGAAGTGTAACCGTGTCGATAATGTATGCAAAAATCCATATGTTCTGTAAATAAATATGATCACCGTTTGAAGAAAAATCAGGCAAAATTGGTTCTGTCATAAGAAGACAAGGCAGTGCTGTTCATTCCAGCAGTAAATCAGGAGAATGTTAACAAATTAGATCAGCAGGCCTGCATAATTTGCAGCCAAGAGCTTAAGACCAAAAAAAAAAAGAAAAAAAGGCTGGCTGAAGACATTTCAAAACCAACCATGAACATTCTTCTTTTTTTTGGTGAGTCTGAGAAGTCCCAACGGACAGCAAAAAAAAAAAAATATTCAACATGGCACCATTATTTTTTTAAGTCGTATGTGTAACCAGGCAATTACAGCCCTTTCGGCCTGAGCTGAAAGGATAAAATAAAGTAAAAGCTAATGGAGGACTAATTTAGCACAGAGCTAGAGGTCTATAACGCAATTAATACTAAGCAGAATGGTTTAATGGCAACAATAAGTCCTTCTGAGCCTTCTTGAAGAACTCAGTTTACTGTTCATAGGAATGAAAGAAAGGTCGATGCAGCACAAGAGAAGCTGTGGGCCAGCAAACTGTGGTCCTTCCAAGTCTTCAAAGAGCCTGTGGACAAAAGTAATAATGGAGCACTGGCATTAGAAAGATGTAGTGGTTTGGCAGAGCTTGCACAGATGTGAATGACTCTCTGTGAAGAGGAAAACACCTTTGAAAAGTGGATCTTGCCCCTTTTGAAGCAAGGGCGTTTAAGTCACAGAACCACAGAGTCAGTGAACCGCAGCAGTTGGAAGGGACCTCCAGAGATCATTGAGTCTAACTCCCCTGCCAAAGAAGGATCACCCCAGGTAGTTTGCACAGGAATGCATCCAGATGGCTTTTGAAACTCTGCAGAGAAGGAGACTACACAACCTCTCTGTGTAGCCTGTTACAGGACTCTGTCACCCTCACTCTAAAGAAGTTTCTCCTCATGTGGAGGTGAAACCTTCTCTGTTCCAGTTTGTATCCATTGTCTTATTGCTGCTGACCACTGGAAAGAGATTGGCCCCCTCCTCTTGACATCCACTCCTCAGATATTTATAGACATTGATTAGCTCTCCTCTCACTCTTCTCCAGACTAAACAGCTCCAGGGCTCTCAGTCTCTCTTTATAGGGGAGATGCTCAAGTCCCTCAGTCATCCTCATGGCTCTCTGCTGGACTCTTTCTAGCATGTCCCTATCTCTCCTGAACTGGGGAGCCCAAAACTAGACACAGTATTCCAGGTGTGATCTCAGCAGGGCAGAGTAGAGGGGGAGAAGAATCTCCCTAGTCCTGCTGGCCACACTTTTTCTGATGCACCACCATTGGACTCCATTGGCTCTCTTGGCCACAGGGGCACATTGCTGACCCATGCAGAACTTGCTGCCCACCAGGACTCTAAGGTCTTTCTCCAGGGAGCTTGCTTTCCAGCAGGGCAGCCCCCAAGCCTGTACTGACGCCTGTCATGATTCCTCCCTCAAAGTCCCACGTGTGTCTTTTTGCAAGCCTGGCTTTTAATTTCAAATGTTCTTTTTTTCCACACTGATATTCAGGTCAGGTTTACTTGGCACGGAAGCAGGAGAGAAAGGCTTTAGTGAGCCTGTACTCCGTTTACCAAGGAACCTTCAGCACAAAGAGGTCTTCTGTATTAATACAATTCTGAAAGGGTAAATTAACTCCTAACCAGGTAACCCAGCTAACAACTAGGGCAGCTTTCTACCTGCTTAGGGTTAACTATCTGTAGCATTGCCATTGATTTACGCCTGTCGGGTTCACAGGTGGTTTAGGTTGTTCAGTTTAGCGCTTTTCCTCGGATTTCAGCCGAATATTTGGAATCAGATGTTCGATGGGCTGATCAATACTGAGTACAATAGGGCCTCTGTACTGCTCCGTAAACAGAGCTGATTTTTATTGTCTTGGTGTGATTTAAACCCTCGGCACTTTAACCCACTCTGAGGCGCCATATGCTTCTCTCCCCTCGCTTTAATTCGCGTCAGATTGTGATTTAGCAACACGCAGGGCAATGAAATCTGCTGTGTGCCTAGAAGGCCTGATCCTGCAGATGTGCAGGCATGACACTGCAGGTAGTTAAAAGACTCCTTTGATCCCTAGTGAGGCTATTCACATATATAACCCTGTTAAGGTGAATTGGCTGTACGTGGAAGGACTGACATTTGAATGTTGAGCTTCGTGGTTAACAAGATCTTTCCTAGCAGCCAGAGACCACAGGGAGAGGCAGATCTCGTTTGCTCAGTGTGACTTGTGTGACCTGCACTATTTTTACCTATGTCAAATCTCCCTCTCCCCATAAAACATTTGCAGCCTGCCCTCCATCTTCTGACTGTACATATCTGAACATGTCCAGAGAAGGGCAATGAAGCTGGTGAGGGGCCTGGAGCACAGCCCTATGTAGAAAGGCTGAGGATGCTGGAGGGTGTGTAGCCTGGACAAGAGGACGCTCAGGGGTGACCTCATTGCTGCCTACAGCTACCTGAAGGGAGGTTGTAGCCAGGTAGGTGTTGGTCTCTTATCCCAGGAAACCAGCAACAGAACAAGGGGACACGGTCTCAACTTGTTCCAGGGGAGGTAAAGGTTGGATATTAGGAAGAAGTTCTTCCCAGAGAGAGTGATTTGCCATTGGAATGGGCTGCTCAGGGACAGAGTAGAGTTGCCATCACTGGAGGTGTTCCAGAAAGGACTGGATGGGGCACTTAGTGCCATGATCTAGTTGATTGGATAGGGCTGGATGACAGGTTAGACTGGATGACAGGTTGGACTGGATGATCTTGGAGGTCTCTTCCAACCCGGCTTTATTCTATTCTATTCTATTC
>VWZI01009423.1:45822-61037 GCA_013396835.1 Psilopogon haemacephalus
TTCTATTCTATTCTATTCTATTCTATTCTATTCTATTCTATTCTATTCTATTCTATTCTATTCTATTCTATTCTATTCTATTCTATTCTACTCTAATCTATTCTATTCTAATCTATTATATTCTACTCTACTCTACTCTACACTACTATACTCTATTTTACTTCTATTCTATTCTATTCTATTCTATTCTATTCTATTCTATTCTATTCTATTCTATTCTATTCTATTCTATTCTATTCTATTCTACCCTATATCAGATGCAGTTGGATAGAGGATTTCTCATGTACCTGCCAGCTGATTTTGATTCCTGGTTCAGAGAGGAGATGAATGCCAAGAGAGCAGTGAAATGCAGATTCAGCCCCAAAGGCTTCTCAGTCTGTAGAGCCCTGCTGGATGGCAGACATTCATTCTGCACCATAGCATTGGAGTGAGCCTTACCAGATACACCATTCCCCATTGCATCATCTGGNTCTATTCTAATCTATTATATTCTACTCTACTCTAATCTACTCTACTATACTCTATTTTACTTCTATTCTATTCTATTCTATTCTATTCTATTCTATTCTATTCTATTCTATTCTATTCTATTCTATTCTATTCCATTCTATTCTATTCTATTCTATTCTATTCTACCCTATATCAGATGCAGTTGGATAGAGGATTTCTCATGTACCTGCCAGCTGATTTTGATTCCTGGTTCAGAGAGGAGATGAATGCCAAGAGAGCAGTGAAATGCAGATTCAGCCCCAAAGGCTTCTCAGTCTGTAGAGCCCTGCTGGATGGCAGACATTCATTCTGCACCATAGCATTGGAGTGAGCCTTACCAGATACACCATTCCCCATTGCATCATCTGGGCCAGTGCTTCCTTATAAATTAGCAAAGAGGATGCATTACACAGTCTGGAGAATGAAAACTTCAAACTGGGATTGGGGAAGGACATCACTCTTGCTGCTGCTTAAAGTGCAAGTGAAAGAGAGAAAGCAAGAGATATTCTCATGCAGAAGCTGAAAAGGGTTGTTCTGTTTCATCAGTGCTGTACCACTGCTGTCCTGGTCACAAACACACACCCATTGCTTTGCTCTTGAATGAGTACTGCTGGTTTGACTGACCCTTGCTGGTGATTTGCCATCCAGAGTAACCTGGACAGGCTGCAGAGGTGTGCCCAGGCCAACCTCATGACATTCAACAAGGCCAAGTGTAAGGTCCTGCACCTGGGTCGGCACAATCTCAAGCACAACTCCAGGCTGGGTGGTGAGTGGCTGAGAGCAGCCCTGAGGAAAAGGACCTGGGAGTCTGACTTGATGAAAAGCTCAAGATGAGACTGCAGTGTGCACACACAGCCCAGACAGCAACTGTGTGCTGGGCTGCAGCAAGAGCAGCTGTGGGCAGCAGGGCAAGGGAGGGGATTCTGCCCCTTTGCTCTGCTCTTGTCAGACTCCCCCTGGAGTACTGTGTGCAGTTCTGGAGCTCCCACCACAAGAAGGACATGGAACTGTTGGAGTGAGACCAGAGGAGGCCATGAAGGTGCTCAGAGGGCTGGAGCAGCTCTGTTATGAGGACAGGCTGAGAGAGTTGAGGCTTTTCAGCCTGGAGAAGAGAAGGTTTCCAGGAGACCTTATAGGAGACTTCCAATATCTGAAGGGGGCCTACAGGAAGGAGGGCTGGGGAGGGACTATTCAAAAGACGAGGGTTAATGGGTTTAAACTGGCAGAGGGGAGATTTAAATGGGATGTTAGGAAGAAGTTCTTTACAGTGAGGGTGGTGAGACACTAGCACAGGTTGCCCAGGGAGGTTGTGGTTATTCAAGGCCAGGTTGGATGAGGCCTTGGGTGACCTGTTCTAGTGGGAGGTGTCCCTGCCTATGGCACAAGGGGGTTGGAACTGGATGATCCCTTCCAACCTAAAACATTCTGTGATTTCTCTAGAACAGAGGGAGTCTCTCTGACTAAATACCCCCCAGGCATTTGGAAAGCTTGTAGGGATAACTGATGCAGTCAACACTGTCCTGCCCCAAGGTAAGAAACAGATCCTCCTAAAGCACTCAAATAATGACAAATGCTTTCAAATCAGTGTTGGTATAAAATGATAATAAAATAACTAGTCTGTTTCTTCAAAAAACAAAAACACAAGAAGGGAAGGGTTACCTCTCTGAGTGATCAGAAATGAAATGTCCTGAAGCATGGGAAGTTTCATTTAAATATGAGGAGGAACTTTTTTTCACTGTGAGTGTGACATAATCGTGGAACAGGCTGCCCAGGGGGGCTGTGAAGTCTCCTTCTCTCAAGATATTCAAGAGCTGTCTGGATGTCTTCCTGTGTATCTGCTATAGGTGATGCTGCTGTGGCAGGGGGGTTGGACTGGATGAGCTTTTGAACTCCCTTCTAGACCCAGACATTCTGTGATTCTGTGATCACCACTATCTAACTTCCATCTCTCACGCTTTAAAAGGAATAAGCAATGTGAAGCAGTTGCAAACGTCCTAAAGAACAAGTTAAATCATTACCACAGGCTGGGGTCTTTGCATACTCTGGAGCAGAGTGTCACAGGCTGCACACATTTATGCATTTAATGCAGCTTTAAATAGTACACATAAATGCATGTCACTGAGCACTGACAGGAGCATCAGGCAAGTATTTCTACTTAGAAAAATATCCTCATTCTGTGCTGTGCTGGTTTGAACTAATTGGAGAATTTGAGTGAGAAATTAGACTATTGGCTGAGAGAGGTAAACACAGTGTGTCACTTCACCCAGAGCTTTACTGAGAAAGAAAAAAAAAATGTTTAAAAAATTATAACCAATATATATATAACACAGATGGTTTCAGACCGCTCTGAGCTGTGGCTGCTTCTCTTGCATGGTTCCTTTGTCTCTCTGCCTTGTTAGCTAATTCTCAGTAATACTACTAACTTCTTTCTACTGCTAACCCCCCTGGCCAATCTACCTTTGCCTATCTTCAGCATCAACAGGTGGTGAGATAAGATTGGGGAAGGGGGGAAAGGTGGTAGGGGGTGGTTGGTTACCCCTCTTGGGGATTTTGGTCTCTGGGAGGGCTGTGGTGTTTCTGTGTTACCTTTTCACTGTATATATCTGTAAATATCTGTTATACCTTGTAAATATCTGCTTGGATATTGTGCAAAGCTGTAAATATAAAGCTTAATTTATCAACTTCCAGTGTTCTGAGTCCTAGATGGGGTTTATATCAAAAGGTGGGGAAGGCAGGTAACTGCTAAACCACCATATGTGCTCACAGGATCAAAGGATGTTAGGGATTGGACAGGACCTCCACAGATCATTGTGTCTGACCCCCCCTGCCAGACCAGGACCATAGAATCTAGATCAGGTCTCACAGCAACACATCCAGACAGGGCTGGAAAGTCTCCAGCGTACAGTTCTGGTGTCCTTAACACAAGAAGGACATCAAACTGTTGGAGCATGTTCAGAGGTGGTCACAAAGGTGATCAGAGGGCTGCAGCACTTCTGTTATGAGGACAGGCTGAGACAGTTGGGGCTCTGCAGCCTGGAGAAGAGAAGGCTTCCAGGAGCCCTTGTAGTAGCCTTCCAGTATTTGATAGGGGCCTACAGGAGGGCTGGGGAGGGACCATTTACAAGGTTTTGTAATGACAGGATGAGGAGTAGTGGGTTTAAACTGGCAGAGGAGAGATTTGAAGTAGATGTTAAGAAGAAGTTCTTGACAGTGAAGGTGGTGAGACACTGGCACAGATTGCCCAAGGAGTTTGTGGCTACTCTCTCCCTGGAGGAGTTCAAGGCCAGGTTGGATGAGGCCTTGAGCAACCTGATCTAGTGGGAGGTGTCTCTGACTATGGCGGGGGGATGGAACTGGATGATCTTAGAGGTCCCTTCCAACCTAAATCATTCTGATTCCACAGACTCCACAACCTCTCTGGAGAACCGTTGCCAGTGCTCCATGATATTCCATGTTGAAGGAAGCACCTTATTCAGCATCCCAGGCACTGTGCCCTGAGCACCTACCTTCCTTTGGCATCCATCCCTGTGGATCAGCCTCTGCAAGCAAAGGAGGAGGTCACATCTGTCTCTGACCTCAGAGGTTGTAACGTGAAGAAGCAGCTTTCTTACAACATCAAAACCTGTGAAAAGGAAATTAATCATAGAATGATAGAATGGTTTAGGTTGGAAGGGACCTCAAAAATCATCCACTTCCAACCNAATAGTCCCTCCCCAGCCCTCTTGATGGTCCTTTTCAGATACTGGAAGACTACTACATGGTCTCCTGGAAGCCTTCTCTTCTCCAGGCTGCAGAGCCTCAACTGTATCAGGCTGTCCTCATAGCAGAGGTGCCCCAGCCCTCTGGTCATCTTCGTGACCCTCCTCTGGACTTGTTCCTCCAACTGTTCCACGTCATTCATGTGCTGGGAGCTCTAGGGTTGACTTCTTCAAGGAAGCAGGCATTGTGCACATTATTTCCTGATCCATTACAAGGATAAATGCTTATTTTCATAAATAATGTAGTTATCTAAAATTGTAGCCAAATGAAAGGCTCCCAGCTCATAACCATCGCATCCAGAAACAGCTATAATTTAACAAATTGAAAATGGAAAAAAAAAAAAAAAAACCCAAACCCAAAACCCTTATGAAACTGCCCTCATAAAAATAATTTAGCATTACAAATTGCTGTAACATATCAGTGACATTAATAGCAGAACTGTTTGTGCCTGGAACAAGATCTTACCTGGAATGTAATTCAATAAACTGAAAGAATGGTTAAAATGCTTTGCAAGATATTACTAGAAAAATCCCTCCAAGCCACCTTTGTGATGTCATCTTCTGCTACAAACTCATCACATATTTGGAGGGAAAGAGGTCACACAGCTTTAGATGATAAGGAGGGAAAATATCTTTGCCGATGACTTGAAGGACTGTACAGCTGAAAGCTGTGACCTGAATGAGGTCCAGGGTAACGCCTCAGGCACTGCAAAACTGAAGAACTGAGTCACATTTCTGCAGAAATGCAGGTCAGGATGGATCTTCTCATGCCAACAGTAATTTTGGGGCTGTTAGTTTGAAGAGGAGGTTAAGGGGAGACATCGTTGCTGTCTATGACTACCTGAATCATAGAATCATAGAATGGTTTAGGTTGGAAGGGACCTCAAAAATCATCCACTTCCAACCCCCCTGTGCCATAGGCAGGGACACGTCCCACTAGAACAGGTTGCTCAAGGCCTCATCCAACCTGGCCTTGAACACCTCCAGGGAGAAAGCAGCCACAACCTCCCTGGGCAACCTGTGCCAGTGTCTCACCACCCTCACTGTGAAGAGCTTTCTCCTAACATCCCATTTAAATCTCCCCTCTGCCAGCTTAAACCAATTGCCTCTTGTCCTGTCACAAGATCTTGTGAATAGTCCCTCCCCAGCCCTCTTGATGGTCCTTTTCAGATACTGGAAGACTACTACATGGTCTCCTGGAAGCCTTCTCTTCTCCAGGCTGCAGAGCCTCAACTGTATCAGGCTGTCCTCATAGCAGAGGTGCCCCAGCCCTCTGGTCATCTTCGTGACCCTCCTCTGGACTTGTTCCTCCAACTGTTCCACGTCATTCATGTGCTGGGAGCTCTAGGGTTGACTTCTTCAAGGAAGCAGGCATTGTGCACATTATTTCCTGATCCATTACAAGGATAAATGCTTATTTTCATAAATAATGTAGTTATCTAAAATTGTAGCCAAATGAAAGGCTCCCAGCTCATAACCATCGCATCCAGAAACAGCTATAATTTAACAAATTGAAAATGGAAAAAAAAAAAAAAAAACCCAAACCCAAAACCCTTATGAAACTGCCCTCATAAAAATAATTTAGCATTACAAATTGCTGTAACATATCAGTGACATTAATAGCAGAACTGTTTGTGCCTGGAACAAGATCTTACCTGGAATGTAATTCAATAAACTGAAAGAATGGTTAAAATGCTTTGCAAGATATTACTAGAAAAATCCCTCCAAGCCACCTTTGTGATGTCATCTTCTGCTACAAACTCATCACATATTTGGAGGGAAAGAGGTCACACAGCTTTAGATGATAAGGAGGGAAAATATCTTTGCCGATGACTTGAAGGACTGTACAGCTGAAAGCCGTGACCTGAATGAGGTCCAGGGTAACGCCTCAGGCACTGCAAAACTGAAGAACTGAGTCACATTTCTGCAGAAATGCAGGTCAGGATGGATCTTCTCATGCCAACAGTAATTTTGGGGCTGTTAGTTTGAAGAGGAGGTTAAGGGGAGACATCGTTGCTGTCTATGACTACCTGAATCATAGAATCATAGAATGGTTTAGGTTGGAAGGGACCTCAAAGATCATCCAGTTCCAACCCCTCTGTGCCACAGGCAGGGACACCTCCCACTAGAACAGGTCACTCAAGGCCTCATCCAACACCTCCAGGCAGGGAGCAGCCACAACCTCCCTGGGCAACCTGTGCCAGTGTTTCACCACCCTTGCTGGGAAGAACTTGAAGGGATGTTGTGAAGAAGCTGGTGCTGGGCTCTTCCCACAGGTAACAGCAGACAGAACAAGGGGAAATGGTCTCAAGCTGAGGCTGGGTAGGACTAAGTTGGACACTAGGAAAAAGATTTTCATGGAGAGAGTGGTCATGCACTGGAATGGGCTGCCCAGGGAGGTGGTGGAGTCACCAGCCCTGGATGTGTTTAAGAAGTCGTTTGGATGTGGTGCTTAGGAATATGGTTTAAGGTGAATCTTGTAGCGTAGGGTTCTAGGTTGGACTTGGTGATCCTGAGGCTCTTTTCCAACCTGGGGATGTTTCTGTGATTCTGTAATGTTAAATTTACTCTGTCAGAAGAGGACGGAGAAGATATCAGCAGAGCCATTTTATCCTTGCTGATGTCTTTACCTTAGCTTGCTGGGAGCAAGATACAGTGCTCCTTCTGGAGCTACCTTTGTAGAGGTGCTGCATTTGTATGTGGCTTAGCACAAGCAGCTTCTGTTCAACTCTTTGAGATCACAGACGCTACAGTTCATCTACTAATGATGATGATCATGCATATGCTTCATTTAACTCAGGAAAAGGTTGCTAGTCTGTCACTAAGAGAAGCAACAGATGGGAGAAAAGAGACATTTCCACAGGCACGTTTGAAAGTCATCACTGACAACAAACAATCCGTGGGACAGCAATGTACCCTTGTGGCAAAGAAGGCCAATGGGTTCCTGGGGTACATGAAGAGAAGTGTGGCCAGCAGATCAAGAGAGAGTCTCCTCCCTCTCTATTGTGACCTGGTCAGACCTCGCCTGGAATACTCTGTTCGGTTTTGGGCTCCCCAGTTCAAGAAGGGCAGGGATCTACTTGAAAGAGTCCAGTGGGGGACTATGAAGATGATGAAGGGACTCAAGCACTGCCCTGTGAGGAGTCTGAGGGATCTAGGGCTGTTTGGTCTGGTGAAGAGAAGACTGAGAGAGGATCTAATCAATGTACAACAAATCTAATCAAATATCTGAGTGTTGGGGGTCAAGAGGGAGAAGACAAACTCTTCTTAGAATCATAGAATGGTTTAGGTTGGAAGGGACCTCAAAGATCATCCAGTTCCAACCCCCTGCCATAGGCAGGGACACCTCCCACTAGAACAGGACACTCAAGACCTCATCCAGCCTGGCCTTGAACGCCTCCAGGGCGGGATCAGCCACAACCTCCCTGGGCAACCTGTTCCAGTGTCTTGCCACCCTCACTGTGAAGAACTTTCTCCTAACATCCCGTTTAAATCTCCCCTCTGCCAGTTTGAACCCATTACGTCTCATCTTGTCATTACAAGACCTTGTGAATAGTCCCTCCCCAGGGTTCTTGGTTGCACCCTGTGACAGGACAAGGGGTAATGGATGCAAACTACAGCACAGGAAGTTCCACCTGAACTACAGGAAGATCTGCTTTACTGCAAGGGTCCCAGAGCACTGGCACAGGCTGCCCAGAGATGTTGTGGAGTCTCCTTCTCTGCAGACTTTCAAGATCCATCCAGATGTGTTCCTGTGCAACCTCAACTAGATTCTCTCATCTGTCTGGATATGTTCCTGTGTGACCTGAGCTAGATTGTATGGTCCTGCTCTGGCAGGTTGGACTCAGTGTTTTATGGAGATCCCTTCCAACCCGTCACATCCTGTGATCCCTTGTGTAGAAAGATGTCTACAGACTCCTAGCCATATGTTTGCTAACCAATTCATGGACAGTGGGAGTGTATAATTAAAGTATTTTAGTTGTTTAATATTTTTTTTATCACAGGATTGATCTGAAAACAGCCAAAATTTCATTATTTTAGAAATGATTGATGTCAGCCAACATGGCTTCACTGAGCAAATCATGCCTGATGAATCTGGTGGTTTTATATGGCAGGCTTACAACATTGGTGGATAAAGGAAGAGCAGCTGACATAATCCACCTGGGCTTTTGCAAAATATTCTATACTGTCCAGCACGTATTTTCTGCAAACTGGAGAGATTTGGATTTGGCAGATGGATAAAGGAATTGGCTGGATGATCACGCTCAAATTGTTACAGTCAGCAGCTTGGTATCCAAATAGAGACCAGTGGTGAGTGGTGTTCCTCAGGGTTTGGTACTGGGGTTAACATTGTTAAGTGATGAGTGGTGTCCCTCAGAATTTGGTACTGGGATTAGCACTGCTTCACTGATGAGTGGTGTTCCTCAGAGTTTGGTACTGGGATTAACACTGCTTCACTGATGAGTGGTGTTCCTCAGGGTATGGTAATGGGATTAAAATTGTTTAAGTGGTTAGTGGTGTTCCTCACGGTTTGGTATTGGGATTAACACTGTTTCACTCATGAGTGGTGTTCCTCGGGGTCTGGTGCTGGGATTAACACTGTTTAACTGATAAATGGTGTTCCTCAGAGTTTAGTTCAGGGATTAACACTGTCTAACTGATGAGTGGTGTTCCTCAGGTTTTAGTTCAGGGATTAACACTGTCAAACTGATGAGTGGTGCTCCTCAGGATTTGGTGCTGTTTAACATCTTTGTTGGAGACATGGACAGTGGGATCAAGTGCACATTCAGCAAGCTGTGAGGTTTGGTTCACCTGCTGGAGGGAAGGGATGCCAGCCAGAGGGATCTTGATAGGTCCACGAAAACTTCACATCCAACAAGGCTAAGTGAAAGGTCCTGTGAATGAGTCAGAGCAACACCAATAACAAACAGAAAGCTGTGGATGCTCCATCCCTGGAAGTGTTCAAGATCACATTAAATGGGACCTTGCACTACCTTCTCTAATGGAAGTTGCCCCTGCCCATGACAGAGGAGTTGGAGCAAGATGATTTTCAAGGTCCTTTACAACTCAAAACATTCTGTGATCAATAATCAATACTACATGGCTGTACTTGAACTTTTAGCATAAAGACTGCTGTAATAAACCACTATAAGTAATTTTTTTTTTTTTTTATTATTGTACAGACAACTGCAGATGAAAATTGTTGGCAAGCAGCCTGCACCATTTGGAAATCCCATTGGTCAATGCTGGGATAAATAATAATAATAATAATAATAATAATAATAATAATAATAATAATAATAATAATAATCATTATTATTATTATTATTATTATTATTATTATTATTATTATTATTATTATTNGGTTGGGGCCACATCCCTAGAGGTGTTTAAGGCCAGGCTGGATGAGGCTCTGTCCAGCCTAATTTAGGGTAGAATCATAGAATGGTTTAGGTTGGAAGAGACCTCAAAGATCATCCTGTTCCAACCCCCTGCCATAGGCAGGGACACCTCCCACTAGAACAGGACACTCAAGACCTCATCCAGCCTGGCCTTGAACGCCTCCAGGGCGGGATCAGCCACAACCTCCCTGGGCAACCTGTTCCAGTGTCTTGCCACCCTCACTGTGAAGAACTTTCTCCTAACATCCCGTTTAAATCTCCCCTCTGCCAGTTTGAACCCATTACGTCTCATCTTGTCATTACAAGACCTTGTGAACAGTCCCTCCCCAGCCCTCCTGTAGGCCCCCTTCAGATATTGGAAGGTTGCTATAAGGTCTCCTGGAAGCCTTCTCTTCTCCAGGGTGAAAAGGGCAGAGTGTCCCTGGTCACAGCAGGGGGGTTGGAATTAGATGATCCTTGTGGTCTCTTCCAACCCTGACAGATTCTATGATTCTATAAGAGCATTTTTTTTTTTTTTAGACTCTTCATTTTACAAACACCAATGTGTTAAAAAAGTAACTGTCCTGCAGTATCTCAAATCTGTAGACGCCTGTTATAAATTTCCCCTTTCTGCGCTGAGACGGAGGCTCAGGGCTGCACTTAAAGGAACCGAATTCCATCGCCAGGCAGCTTAATTTGCCAGTTCACTTGATCCATAAAACACGCTCCACACACATGGACCGTATTAAAGGCATTTCAAAGGTGAGTGAAAAAGAGCAGCCTGGTGACTAACCAACCTAGGATGCAGCCACATCCTGCAAAGCCTTTTTCCAAACGAGTTCCAAACCCTCAAATTAACCCAGCACTGCACCAAATGGTCTCAAGTCAGATATGAAATGACCCATATCCACACCTAAGTTGAAACTCAGTGCAAGAGAAATAAATAAATAAATATCTGGAAGAACAGTAGCTCATGAAATTAAGTTTGAAAAAAAAAAATAGCATTCAGACGCAGCCAAAACAGCCTGGAATGAAAGCCTGCTTTGAACTTATGGCTGTTTCATACAGAAACACACAGAAAACTCAAAAGTCTCTTTTAATTACTAACCAGAAAGCTAAAAGGTGAGAGAGGCTCACTTTATAATATTATTAAAAAAAAAAAAAAAAATTCACAAATAAGGGAAAAAATAATTCAAGACAATTTAGTATCATAGAATCATGCAATCATACAATCAGTCAAAGTTGGAAGGGACCACAAGGACCATCTAGTTCCAACACCCCTGCCATGCCCAGGGACACCCTACCCTAGATTAGGCTGGACAGAGCCTCATCCAGCCTGGCTGCAAACGCCTCCAGGGAAGTGGCCCCAACTACCCCTCTGGGCAACCCATTCCAGGCTCTCACCACTCTCATGCTGAACAACTTCCTCTTCACATCCAATCTGAATCTCCCCACCTCCAGCTTTGCCTCCATCCCCCCTAGTCCTGTCACTCCCTGAGAGCGTAAAAAGTCCCTTCCCAGCTTTTCTGTAGGCCCCCTTCAGATCCTGGAAGGCCACAAGAAGGTCACTTGGGAACTTCTTCTTCTCCAAACTGAACAGCCCCAACTCTTTCAGTCTGTTCCCATAGGAGAGATGCTAATTTCTGTTAGCAAAGCCTACAGCAATTTGGAATTAAGAAATACGAAGATAGATATTAGTGCTTTATGGGCATCATGTAAGTGGCTCGAGAAGAGAAGGTATTGGTGAGAAGACTGCACCTACAGTAAACTATTCTATATCATCTGCAGAGCACTGGCAATGTACAAGAGCCACAAACCTGCCAGAGCCACATCAGCCCTCTAATGAGAGATGAACAGGTCTGAGAACTGTACAGCAAATGAATTGATTTGGTTTCTGGCAAGAGTACCACAGTCCTTGTTTCCCACATGTGTTGCCTCCCACAATGGAAATGTTACCTTTTCAAGCATACAGTTCAGAGATCTCAAAGAGGGTAATGAATATCAAGCCAACATTTCTCTTAGTGTCTGGCTTTGCAAGCTTGGACAGGCAACCATATGCACGCACACTAATCAAGCCTCCCTCTTCCCACAGGAGGCTGCTTAGAGGAATGGATCATAGTAGGCTTCATGCTACGTTGCTTAAAGAGGAGGGAACAGATGGAGAAAATTTAATTCCCAGGGCCTATAGCTGCGAGGGGATTTCCCCATGTCACTTAAGTCTTTGAAATAAGGGAAGCAAGTTTCCCAACCCATGGAGAGCACAGTTTTTCTCCTTGCTAACTTTTCTTTTCATTTAAAACAACTCTTTTCATCCGAGAAAAGTATTTCTCTGCAGCAGATATAAGGACTGCCCCAGGTCTATGGACCAATCCCATAGTGCACGCTGTGGTTGTCCTGCCAATTTTCTTTTTTAGCTAAGCCACAAAATGATGCCAGCCACGAGGGAACGTATTATTCTGATGCAGGGCACTTAATGTGTGAGGAATATCAACCCATCTCCTTTCTTGAGTAATTGAACTTTTTAATGCCATTAGGAAAAGGGTTGGGTCAAAGATTCCTGCTGAGTGGGACAGGCAAGGGACACACAGGACTTATAAATCACCCAGCTTGCAGGGCCTTCAGCAGCTGTCCAACTGTACAGATGTGGAGGAGAATAGAATTAATTATGGTGCCAGTCGTGTGAACAGGAACACACAGGCAGTGCATCTTCGAAGAAAACAAATTTATTTTGGCAATTATTTATAGAGCTGTTATTGATGGCAGCTGGCTGCTGAAATTGCAGCATCTCATTTGAACCCAGAAAATCTAACAGAGCTTGGCAAAATAGGCAAGAGTTCACTAGCACAAAGAGTGCAGACGAGTGTAGGTGTCCTAAAGTGCTGGGATGATGTCTAGGAACATGTCGTTCCAATCTAGCCAGCCTCCTGCCAGGAAGGGCTACTTCTTGTTTCACTGGCAGCAACTGCAAGTTGAGAGTGCAACTAGGAGTGGGCTCAACACAAGTAAGCAGACACCGAAATTTTAGAATCATAGAATAAGTCAGGGTTGGAAGGGACCACAAAGATCATCTAGTTCTAATACTCCTGCCATGCCCAGGGACACCCTACCCTAGATCAGGCTGCTCACAGTCTCATCCAGCCTGGCCTTAAACACCTCCAGGGAAGTGGCCCCAAACACCTACCCGGGCAACCCATTCCAGGCTCTCACCACTCTCATGCTGAAGAACTTCCTCTTCACATCCAGTCTGAATCTCCCCAGCTCCAGCTTTGCTCCATTCCCCCTAGTCTTCTCACTACCTGAGAGCCTAAAATGTCCCTCCCCAGCTTTCCTGTAGGCCCCTTTCAGATACTGGAAGGCCACAAGAAGGTCCTCTGGGAGACTCCTCTTCTTCACACTGCACAGCCCCAACTCCCTCAGTCTGTTCCCATAGGAGAGGTGCCACAGCCAACTGATCATCCTTGTGGCCCATCTCTGGACATGTTCCAGCATGCCCACATCCCTCTTGTAATAGGGGCTCCAAAACTGGACACAATACTCCAGGTAGGATCTCATCAGGGCAGAGTAGAGGGGGAGAATCACCTCCCTCGACCAGCTGCCCACACTTCTCCTGCTGAAGCCCAGGCTCTGCTTGGCTTTCTGAGCTGCAAGTGCACACTGCTGCCTCATCTTGAGCTTCTCGTCCACCAGCACCCCCAAGTCCCTCTCCTCAGGGCTGCTCTCCAGCCACTCACTGCCCAACCTGGATTTGTGCTTGGCATTACCTCAACCCACATGCAGGACCTTACACTTGGCCTTGTCAAACCTCTTGAGGTTGGCTTGTGCCCACCTCTGCAGCCTGTCCAGGTCCCTCTGGATGGCATCTCTGCCCTCCAGCCTGTCTGCTGCACCACATAGCTTGGTGTAACCATGGGCTCTCTCTCTCTCTCTCTCTTTTTTTTTTTTTTAAATGCTGATTTCCAATGGATCACCAAAAGAACAAATGAAGATGGTGCTTAAATTGTGATTTAAGCCATGGCAGAATTGAAAAAAGTGACCAAAGAAGTGCTGGAGGCATTTTGACTAACCAAGCAGTTAGCTGCCCTTTCGTTGACTCAGCTTAAAAGAGTTAAAAAAAAAATGTTTGTGTTTATTTTAGGAAAACATCAAAGCTGCATCCTTCCAATCCTGACTGTAGCCTCTAGGTAGTGCAGTGATTACTGCAATAGCAGCTCTTTTTTTTTTTTTTATCTGGCTGAGCCAATAACTCTGAACTTACTCCTTGAAATAGGACTCCAGCTTTTCTGGTCTGTCCTCCTCCATCCTATTCTGTCACACAGCAGAAGGCAATTGCATCCCTGAACCCAGAGCTTACAGTTTAAAGTTCCTGAAAAGATTAATTTATTTTCGAGTTCCAGGTTACATTGTGGAGCTGGAAGGGGATGGAGGGGGATTTAGCTGTATTATAAATACCCCTACAGGAGGAATGGATTAAGATTTAATCTCTTCTCTATCTTTTGACTGGGATCTTCTCACTTCATGTGCTCCAGCCCTACAGAAACTGGCCAGTCCAGCTGAAGCTGGGGGGAGGTTTGTAAGCTGTAACTAATCACAACTGTAAAGTGGAGATACAGACCCTTCCTAAGAAGGCACTACCTTCATTTGCAGCAAAAACTCCCTCTGCACAGAACCTCCTCACCTGCATGCCTCATTCAGCAACAAAAAATGCTGGCTTCCACCAAAGCAAATGCAAACCCCAGATTCAGGCATGAAATCCTCCTGCTGCAAGGTGGGGAAAGCACTGACACATCCCATGGGCATGAGCTCCTGCACACTTAGAATCAGTCAGGGTTGGAAGGGACCACAAGCATCATCTAGTTCCTACCTCCCTGCCATGCCCAGGGATACCTTACCCTAGATTAGACTGGACTGAGCCTCATCCAGCCCGGCCTTAAACACCTCCAGGGATGTGGCCCCAACCACCTCCCTGGGCAACCCATTCCAGGCTCTCACCACTCTCATGCTCAACAAATTCCTCCTCATTTCCAATCTGAATCTGCCCACCTCCCATTTTGCTTCATTCCCTTTAGTCCTCTCACTCCCTGATAGCCTAAAAAGTCCCTTCCCAGCTTTTCTGTAGGCCCCCTTCAGATACTGGAAGGCTACAAGAAGGTCAGCTTGGAGTCTCCTCTTCTCTAAACTGAACAGCCCCAACTCTTTCAGTCTGTCCTCATAGGAGAGGTGCTGCAGCCCTCTGAAACATCCTCATGGCTCTTCTTTGGACATGCTTCAGCATGTCCACATCCCTCTTGTAACAGGGGCTCCAGAACTGGGTACAGTATTCCAGGTGAGGTCTCAGCAGGATGGAGTAGAGGGGGAGAATCACCTCCTTTGACCTCGATATTAAGATGGGTATGTGCAGTCACACGTACATGCAGCCTCATAAAAACTGATAGACCTGGTGCCACATTCTGTAAGGGTGGAACAGAATAAAGAAAAAGGGAAGAGGGAGAGTTTACAAATTTCATAAGCCCAGACATAATTGCCATGAGTAAATGTTAATGCATAAGGATGAACTTTTCTCTCTTCCCCCCCCCCCCCCCCCTCTTTC
>VWZI01009423.1:61425-73261 GCA_013396835.1 Psilopogon haemacephalus
TGACTCTCTCAGAAGATTAGAGACAGAGACAGCACACAGCAGTTCGTTAAAGATCCACACAAGGCTAAAGGGGAGGGGGGCGGGGGGAGGGAGGAAGAAAAAGCCAAAAAAAGAAAACCACCTTCAATGAACACACTACTCCAAGTACAGAAATTCTTCTACACCAAGAGATCGGTGCAAGGCTGCGTATTTGATATTGCTGGAAACAGAGAGATGACAAATTGCTGGGAATGGATTCAGTTGAAGGCAAACAAGGGCTACACCCTTGATGTCTGAATACCTCAGCGCTGTCTGAAGGCTGGCTGCGTTGCCACCACATGCATGCTCTTTACAGCCCTTCAAGAAACCACTGTGAAAACAGCACTGCACACCTGCAATATATGTGTTTGTCTGGAAATGTCATAGCACTTACAGCAACTGTCTATGAATCTTCCCAGTTAAAGCCAGCACAGCCAGGTGCATCACATAGCCTGGGATTCGCAGTGAGCCCAGAAATAAATAAAAAGCTGAAGTCATGCACCTTTTTCTGATTAGTCTGATGCTTTTGAGACCTGCACATGAGGAGGCTGAGTTTTTAAGGATGTGAGTTAATTAATGCTACTGACATATGTCTCTGGGTAGCTTCAACCCCCCCAAAAAAAAAGAGAGGAGGAAAGGTTTTAGGAAGTTGAAAAGGAGGTAGTCATAGCCAACTGTGTGCTGGGCTGCATCAAGAGAAGCATTGCCAGCACGGCAAGAGAAGGGATTCTGCCCCTTTATTGTGCTCTCATCAGACCCCACCTGGAGTACTGTGTGCAGTTCTGGAGCCCCCAACAGAAGAAGGACATGGAAATGTTGGAGCAAGTCCAGAGGAGGCCACAAAGATGATCAAAGGGCTGCAGCAGCTCTGCTATGAGGACAGGCTATGAGTTGGGGCTCTGCAGCCTGGAGAAGAGAAGGCTTTAAGACCACCTCATAGTGGCCTTCCAGTATCTGAAGGGAGCCTGCAAGAGGGCTGGGGAGGGACTATTCACAAGGTCTTGTAATGACAGGATGAGGAGTAATGGGTTTAAACTGGAAGAGAGGAGATTAAAGCTGTATGTTAAGAGGAAGTTCTTTACAATGAGGTTGGTGAGATACTGGAATGGGTTGCCCAGGGATGTTGCGGCTCCTCCCTCCATGGAGATGTTGAAGGACAGGTTGGATGAGGCCTTGAGCAACCTGTTCTAGTGGGAGGTGTCCCTGCCTATGGCAGGGGGTTGGAATTAGATGATCTTTGAGGTCCCTCCCAACCTAAGCCACTCTATGATTCTATGATTTGTGCCATGGTCTGGTTGGTTGGATAGGGCTGGGTGATATGTTGGACTGAATGATCTTGGAGGTCTCTTCCAACCTGATTGATTCTGTGATGATTTTGTGGAAAATAAAGGCATAAAGAGCAGCAATGCACGTTAGTAAAGGTGAGTTAGACAGCAAGGATCTATACGGGAAGGGAAGAAAAAACAGGATGAAAAAAAAAATTGTAATAAGAAATTGTTAAATTACTGGAGGCCATGAGGGGATAGTTAACATGCATCATTTCACTAGAAAATTTTCCTTTGAATTCTGCTTTTACAGAAATTACAGATTTATTCAGTGAGATTTCTGTAACAGCATCTGCTTTTGGCAGACAACAGCAAACAGAAAAAAGCCCCATTCTTTAACAAGAAGCCAAAAATGCAATAACCTTTTTTTTACTCTTTGCCTCATCAGCATGCAAGAACTATCTTTGTAGACACACAAACACAGAAATAAGGTATAAAAATTCACCTTTCTGATCAACACACAATAAAACTTAATTGGCTTCTTATTAATTTTTAATCCGATTTCATTTTGAGAAGTTAAAATATTTGTTTGGGTGTTTCCTTAAGTCCCTTTTTTTTTGGTAAGCAAATGTAGGACACTGTCTATATTTTTCCACTTTATTTGTTTGTTGTTTTTGTGTTTTTTTTTTTCCAGATGCAAATCATAAGCCTGCTGGAAAATTAATTTGCAGGTATAGCCAAGATAATGAGGGTTAGTGAAAATCATCGGCTCTTGGGTGCAAAAAAACCCAAGCACTTTGTTCCACTCAAGACAAACAGGTTTTTTTTAGCAGCTCTACTCTTATGTTTGAATCTCTCAATGCCTACTATCACAGCAGGCTTTGTAGTTAAAGATAATTAAAGTGAAAACACACCTGTTAACCGTGGGGATATTGCACCTACCCGTCAGACTAGAATAGCTAAAACAACCTGGCGGGAGGCTTGAGTGGCCTGCATGTTTCTGCTGGCTAAGGGAAGCCTCACAACCTCAGCCTGTCGGTGGTGAAATAAAGCAAGAGTCCTCCTGAAGCAGAAGGCACAGACTTATAGACTAACCACCTTATTGATTGCTTTCTTCTTCATAATCAGCTGAGCCAGTTTCCTTCTTTTTCACCCCTGTCTGAAGTGGCTCCCTTTCCAGTCGTGTTTCTCTTTAGGGGGAAATACTCAATCTGCTTACTTGTCCTCTAGATAGCTATTAAGCACTTAGCATGCCTTTTACCTTCTCTTAAAGCAATCCATTTTCTGCAGGGCTACTCAAGATGAGACAGTTTTCCTTCACACCATGTTTTCACCGTCATCAACATCAGCATCTGAAGCAAGCAGCCTGGTCTAAAGAAGAGGATTGCTTTGGGATCTCAGGAATGCTCACATACTATGTTGCTGGATATATTAAACAATCACAGGAGAGTAGAATAGAAATGGTTTAAGAGCTCCTGTTCTGCAAAACAGTGCTCTTAGTGTAAGGACAGAGGTGTTGTATTAAAACGGCAGAGACTACTTTTATTCCAAGCTGGCAATAATCTGCAGCAACAAATACATCCAAATGTTTTACTTATGCATGGGTACTCCTTTTCCTCCTACTGGATACATTAATTCTTCGCATGTGTCCAGTGGCTAGAAGCCAAGAAACTCATTTTATGCCTGATAATTCGTTGCTAATCAGTGCTAATCTGTTTGGGGAAACATCTACAGCTCGAGCACAAAGAGAATTGGATTGGTTCAGCTGCACTGGTGGTGGCTGTCCATTGCTGGACACAGTTCCATGAGCTCCTCCATGGGACTTAGGTAAGGGTTCACTTGTTATCTGCAAGTGGCTCTGCACCAAGAAGCAACAGGACATTAAAGAAGCACAGAATTAACCATGTTGGAAAAGACCTCTAGGATCATAGAGTCCAACCTATCACCTAAACTTTCTAATTAACTGAACCATGGCACTAAGTGCCACATCCAGCTTCCTCTCAAACACCTCCAGGGTTGGTGACTCCACCACCTCCCCAGGCAGCCCATTTCAACAGGTGATCACATCCCTAGAGGTACTTAAGACCAGGCTTGATGAGGCTCTGGTCAGCCTGTTCTAGGGTAGGGTGGACCTGAGCATGGCAGGGGGGTTGGAACTAGATGATCCTTGTGGTGCCTTCCAGCCCTGACTGATTCTATGATTCTATGATTACTCTTTCCATGAAAAACCTCTTCCTAACATCCAGCTTTTTGAAAGCTGGACATATAAAATAAAAGTGAGCAATGAATCCTGGTGCTATTTGCACCAATTTCACTATTCACATCTTGGAACCATAGTTACTACCAGTACAGAGTTGCCACTGCAAAGCTTGATTTGGTTCTACTGAGACCTACTCAACTCAAAAGAAATAATTGTGAGCTCCACATCATATATAGCAAACTTCCAGTATCTGAAGGGGGCCTACAGGAAGGCTGACGAGGGACTATTGACAAAGTCTTGTAATGACAGGACGAGGGGGAATGGGTTTAAACTGGCAGAAAGGTTTAAATGCTATGTTAGGAGGAAGTTCTTTGCAGTGAGGGTGGTGAGACACTGGCACAGGTTGCCCAGTGAGGTTGTGGCTACTCCCTCCTTGGATATGTTCAAGGCCAAGCTGGATGAAGTCTTGAGTGTCCTTATCTAGTGGGAGGTGTCCCTGCCTACAGCAGGGGGTTGGAACTGGATGATCTTTGAGGTCTCTTCCAACCTAAACCATTCTATGATTCTATGATTCTATGATCATGCCAGGTTGGCTTGAAATTCATGATACCTGAATTTCCTTTGGGCAGCTATCCATCACCCAAGTGCCTTGTGCAGACAATGATTAAGAGTACAATTTTTCATACCGCAGTCCAAAAAACACAACCCTAGAAAATCACAGAATCATAGAATGGTTTAGCTTGGAAGGGACCTCGAAGATCATCCAGTTCTAACCCCCTGCCGTAGGCAGGGACACCTCCCACTAGATCAGGTCCCGGTCACTACGAAAGAGCTACAGACTGAGGAAGGGATGGAGGCAAAGCATGCTAAAATTAGTGAAGTCAAGTAACGCGTGACTGTCAGACCCCGGGAAGGCACTCAGACGACAAATGCTGATTTCACTTCATGTAAAACAAGGCTTATGTCATCACTGCAAAATTCCTCTTGTGCTATTTTCCTGTAGGCTTGCAGCCATGTGTTTCTGCATAATGCAGCAAAGGCACAATTAAGCTCCTCTGTGAGGCTGTGCTCTACCCATGCCAGCACTCGCAGAGCAGGAGGCAGCGCGGTGAGGGGAGCCAAGGCACGCGTGGGTCGCGGGCGCTCCCGCGTCCTGCTCGTTGTCCGAGGGCTCGATTTTGAGTCAAGGTTGCTCAGGCGTGCCTCAGCTCAGCTAGACAGGTCTGGAGGGAAATTACTCAAATTAGATTCTGCCACAGTCTCGTCTGAAATGTCTGCATGACAGCGTTTCCCACTCATTCTTGGGGGTATTTATTTTTTCCTTTCTTCCTTTCTTTCTTTCTTTCTTTCTTTCTTTCTTTCTTTCTTTCTTTCTTTCTTTCTTTCTTTCTTTCTTTCTTTCTTTCTTTCTCTTTCTTTCTCTCTTTTCCCTTTATTCCTTCCTTCCTTCTTTTCTCTTTCTTTCTTTCCTTCTTTCTTCCTTTCTTTCTCTGTTTCTCTCTTTCTTTCTTTCTTTTATTCCTTCCTTCCTTTCTTCCTTCATTCCTTCCTTCCTCCCTCCCTCCCTTCCTTCCTTCCTTCCTTCCTTCCTTCCTCTCATTCTTTCTTACCTAAAAATAAGACAGCATGAGCCACTGAGAGGTCTGTCTGCAAAACAAAGGTCTGCTTGAAGACAGGTAGGGGGGGGAAAAAAAACCCCAGTAAAAATCTTCCTGACAAGCAGCCATTATTTCGGAGGTGCGTCTATCTCTCAGGAAATCTGTTACATGCCAGAGACAGAGAAATGATCCCATACAAACAACAACATTAAGGGAAATCTTAAGGTTGGAATCTAAGCACTGCAAAGACAGAGTACACCTCGGGAAGAGCGAGATTAGCTACCTTATCTCTGCCTGCAAGCATACATGCAATATTAGAGCCCTTAATTAAACAGGCATGGCTTGGTTTGGTTTTGGGTTTGTTTTTTTTTTCTCCAGCAGAAGGTATCAGGTGGTCTTCTAGATTTCCTGTGTTCAGCATATATTAGCAATTTCTCTCTTTGCTGCATGCCCATCGTTTAATTAGCATAAAAGCCCCCTCGTCCTCTGTTTGCTTGGCTGTCTTTATAGTACCCTCTCTGATCTCAAAGGAACTTATTTTCATAATTTTGTCGGTACAGATGTACGATGCATTCAACGAGACATTTCTAGAGACAGATGCAGTTCTTAACCATAACTCATTACTTATTACCTCGCAAGCTGTTTTTCAGACAAAACTCACGATTCCATCACCAGTACCTTTTAATGATGTTTCTGTCTCGAATTGCTTTTCCACCAAATCCTAATCCGAATTTCACTGAACTTTCACATTAATTTCAGCGATCTGAAGCCTCTGTTCTTCGTTTTCCCATGCGGCTGCCCTCCAAGCACATCTCACAGCAATCTGTGTACTCTCTGCCCAATGAGGCGCTTTAAAATAAAAAGGAAACTATTCCTTTAAGATCAAAATGCCTCTCTCTAATGAGCAAAACATCCTGCAGAGGTTTTTCACCAGCTAGATGAGAGGGCTTCCTACAACACGGCAAGTGAAAGAAACCTGCACATTGAACGACAAATGGGAGAAGGGAGTATTCAGAAATTATTTTAGAGCACAGTACAAATGAGTTGCATATGCAGACTTGAAAAACCATCATAGTGGCTGAGGTTGAAATCCCTTTCAAAATGGTGATGGTGAAACTGAGAAGAGATAGTACTAACAAGAATGTGGTAGAAGAATGAGGTGGTCTCTGGACCTCTGAGCTGTGCACTACAGTATCATATTGCCAGATCCTGCATCTGGGTCGAGGCAATCCTAAGCACCAATATAAGCTGGGCAGTGACTAAGTTGAGAGTAGCCCTGAGGAGAGAGACTTGGGGGGGCTGGTGGATGAGAAGCTCAATATGAGATGTCAGGGTGCTCTTATAGCCCAGAGAGCCAACAAGATCCTGGGCTGCATCAAGAGAAGTGTGGCCAGCAGGGCAAGGAGAGTGATCCTCCCTCTCTATTCCGCACTGGTGAGACCCCACCTGGAGTACTGCATCCAGTTCTGGAGCCCCTGGGACAAGAGGGATATGGATGTGCTGGAGCGCATCCAGAGAAGGGTCACGAGGATAATTTGAGGGCTGGAGCACCTCTCCTATGAGGAGAGATTGAGGGAGTTGGGGCTGTTCAGTGTGGAGAGGAGAAGGCTCCAATCTCACCTTCTTGTGACTTTCAGTATTTTAAGGGTGCCTACAAGAAAGCTGGGGAGGGACTTTTTAGGATTTCAGGTAGTGATAGGACATGGGGGAATGGAACAAAGCTGGAAATGGGTAGATTCAGACTGGATGTTAGGAGGAAGTTCTTCATTGTAAGAGTGGTGAGACCTTGGAACCGGTTGGCCAGGGAGGTGGTGGAAGACCCATCCCTGGAGGTGTTTATGGCCAGGCTGGATGAGGCTCTAAACAGCCTGATCTAGTGTGAGTTGCCTCTGCCCATGGCAGGGGAGTTGGAACTAGATTATCGTTGAGGTCACTTCCAACCCTGACCGATTCTATGATTCTATGATTCATACTCTTAATTGTGGCCGTGGATCTTTCACAATTTCCTGTCAGCAGAGAAGCTGTGTGCAGAGGAGGGACAAGTCCCTGAAAAGTAGAGGTTTCTTAGCGCAGCCTTTCTTCTGTACTCAGCTTATTTCTAGATGTGTGAACCCTGGACATCATGAAGCAAATTATTTATGCCCTTGAGCACCTTCTGAAACCCCTTTTATTAAGTTCTTGATCTTGTCTGGAATTTTTCAGCCACAGATCTCTCCCATCAAGCTCATCATCATTAGATTCATTGATGTAAGCTGTGAGCATGTGCTAAAATTAGTAAAATCAATCCGGATGTCACTGTCACCAGATAATGCCAAAGCAGAAGTTTCCACTAAAGGCATGAAGAAGGAACCCAAACATCCCTCTATATGTGGTCATCCTTAATGATTAGGAGATTTCACCACCTATAGTATGATTCATTCTTGAAAAAACAAATGAATAACCAACAGCAACACCAGTATCTATGAACTGGAAATAATACCTGAAAACTTCACTGTGTTAAAAATTCATCTGTACCTTACTCTCGTCTCGATTTTCCTCCCAAATTTACCACTCCTAGTGTGGCTGGCTGTGGAGTAAAAATATCACATGATTTCAGTGACAATTTGGAAAGAGTAAATGGAATGTTTGTTTTGTTGGGTTTTTTGTGTTTTTTTTTCCATTAAGTACTTTTAAAAAAAATAAGTACTTTAAGCATTAATTTCAGTTAGTATGTTGCCAGCAGAACCAGAGGGGTGATTCTGAGACATTGCTCTGGTGAGACCTCACCTGCAGTGCTGCATCCAGCTCTGGAGCCCTCAATATAGAAAGGACATGGAGCTGATAGAGCAGATGCAGAGAAGTGCCATGATAATGATCATGAGGTTGGAGCAGCTCTGCTACAAAGAAAGGTTGAGGGAGCTGGCGGTGTTCAGCCTGGAGAAGAGAAGGCTCTGGAGAGACCTGATAGCAGCCAGCCAGTGTCTGAAGGAGGGTATAATAAGGTTCCTGAAAGACTGTTTCCAAAGGGCTGCAGTGACAGGATGAGGGCAATGGCTTAAAACAAGGGCAAAGAAGATTTAGACTGGATGTTAGGAACAGGTTCTGCACCACGGGGATGGTGGAACACTGGAACAGGTTGTCCAGGGAGGAGGCTGGGCAGGGCTCTGGGCAGCCTGGTCTAGTCGAAGATGTCCCTGCTGACTGCAGGAGGGTTGGAGTGGATGACCTTCAGAGGTCCCTTCCAACCCAGACCATTCTATGATTCTATGATAAAGTTAGGAATACTGAGTACTAGGCCCTCATTGTACTGATATTGATAGTAAGACAAAGGAAGAGTTACCCTGAGGGCACCACATGAGAAGGGATATCCATGCCTATTAAAAATATTAAAATAGCAAAATATTAATTATCTATAACTAATCTTTTTTTTTTTTTCTACAAGGGGAACTGATGATTGACCCTGTGGAAATTGGAAACTGAGCAGACAACTGAGTTTCCTTCCTTGTCACTACAAACTTGTTCCCTGAAGTGTCTTCTCTAATGATTTATTTAGTAGTTTATCTTCTCAAAAAGACTTGTCACTCTTTCCTGTCCCTTCACAAAAGAATAAAGGGAGTGGAAAAAAAATACATTGTATTTCTTTCTTACCAATATCAGAAACTCATCCTAAGAAGGATTACTCCTACACTGACTTCACAGCTCTTCCTGTTTCCATAAAACCGTTCACAAGTTGCATACATTTCCATATTTGATCTGGGTTAATATGAAAATCCTCCTGAAGTTTCTGGAAAGATTTACATGTTTTTTTATCATCAGATAAATCCTTCATTATCTTGTACCGAAAGTTCCTCCTTCTTTAAAAATGCGATAAATATTTAATTTGGACAAACGAAGCAAAACAATGAAGGAAAAGAAGTGCCCCATGGAAAGAAAAAGAAAAAAAAAAAAGAAGAAGAAGAAACCTGGAGGTTGAATTCACCACTGCATAAAAATTCCCAGAGTCAATACCAAAGAGGAAAAAAAAAAAGGAAAAAAGTAGCAAATTCCAAATCTCATATTTAGAAGGAAGAAAAGAGACCAGGTTATTACCCTCAAGAATCACATTACATCTGCACTGCTTTATTGGATGAACAAGCAGCAGAAAAGACAGGATATAGCTGTGGTTTTTCAGACCAGAAAGCCAGAGGCAGGTGGGCAGAACAATGGAACCCAATGGACAGAAAACCCATTGGTAACACTGGAAACCAGGAGTGATAGGCAAAACTCAGAGCATTTGGGGATTTGGTTTGTTCCCAGGAGCTACAAGATGTGGAAAGGTTTTATTTATTTATGGTAAATCCTTTGAAGTTGTGAATCTCACAAGATGATGCTCAGCAGATCAGGGGGTTCTTCAAGAACATTATATCTCACGGTGCTCCAGCACTTCTCATCACCTCTGCTTCCCAAGGAGTGCGTGTGAGCAGGAGGCTGCAGGGAGGGAGGCCTTAATAACAGAGTGGAGGGGAAGAGAGGATGAATAATCAGAGGGCTGGAGCACCTCTGCTATGAGGAAAGGCTGAGACAGTTGGGGCTTTTCAGCCTGGAGAAGAGAAGGCTTCCAGGAGACCTTAAAGTAGCCTTCAAATATCTGAAGGGGGCCTACAGGAAGGCTGGGGAGGGACTATTCACAAGGTCTTGTAATGACAGAACAAAGGGGAATGGGTTTAAGCTAGTGGAGTGGAGATTTAAATGGGATGTTAGGAGGAAATTCTTTACAGTGAGGGTGCTGAGACACTGGCACATGTTGTGGATGAATGTGTTCAAGGCCAGGCTGGATGAGGCCTTGAGCGACCTGTTCTAGTAGAAGGTGTCCCTTCTTATGGCAGGGGATTGGAACTGGATGATCTTTGAGGTCCCTTCCAACCTAAACTGTTCTATGATTCTGTAATAAGAAGCTCTTCACAGAATAACAAAGATATACAGATTTGAAAAGACTCTCAGTATCACCAAGTCCAGCTGAGAACCCTATTCTACAAGATTCAGCTTAAGCCGTATCCCTGAGCACAACATCCAAATGACCCTTAAACACATCACTGGAGAGCAGAATAATAGAATCAGCCAGGTTGGAAGAGACCTCCAAGATCATCCAGTCCAACCTAGCTCCCAGCCCTACCCAATCAACTAGACCATGGCACTAAGTGCTCCATCCACTCCTTTCTCAAACACCTCCATGGATGGTGACTCCACCACCTCCCTGGGCAGCCCATTCCAATGCAAATCACTCTCTCCAGGAAGAACTTCCTCCTAACATCCAGCCTATACCTCTCCTGGCACAAGTTGAGACTGTGTCCCCTTGTTTTGTTGCTGGTTACCTGGGAGAAGAGCCCAACCCCACCTGGCTACAACCTCCCTTTAGGTAGTTGTAGACAGCAATGAGGTCACCCCTGAGCCTACTCTTCTCTGGGCTAAACAACCTCAGCTCCCTCAGCCTCTCCTCACAGGGCTGTGCTCCAGGCCCCTCACCAGCTTCGTCGTCCTTCTCTGGACACATTCCAGTACCTCAACATCTCACTTGATTTGAGGGGACCAGAACTGGACACAGTACTCATTCAGAGTTAGTGACTCCATCACCTCCCTGGGCAGCTCATTCCAGTGCCTGACCACTCTCTCCATGAAATACATTTTCCTAATGCCCAATCTAAACCTCCCCAGTCTCAGCTTGAGGCCATTCCCCCTTCTTCTGTCTCCACTTACCTGTGAGAAGAGACCAGCAGCAGCCTCTTCACAACATCCCTTCAGGTAGTTGTAGACAGCAATGAGATCTTACCTCAGCCTCCTCTTTCTCAAGCTCCCAGATGTTAAATCAACACAGCAATGAAAAAGAGCTTTAATAAACTTAAGGGGAGATAACTTTAGAAGTGGTTGGGATTGTGTCTGGGACAAATTCAATTGCTGTTAAAGGTAGCCCAGATCTAAACTATTACATTACCAGGAATATACACTGCAAACGCTGCTGGTTTCACTCCTGAGTCTCTCAAGCAGTTTTTACTCCCACAGTAGAAGAATAATTTCATCTTCATCTTATTTGGCTATCTCTTTTTTCATCTCTGCTGTATCTTGCGATCCCCATCTCTGCGCCATCCGTCAGAGAGACAGGCCAGGGAAATACAAGAACCTCTGGTACTTACAACGTTTGAGGCTCCTGGATAAATCATTAGAGAACATGCTACAGGGAACAACTTTGCAGGGAGAAGGAGATAAAATCAATTTTCTAATAGGTCTTCTCAAATTCTAATTTCCATAGGGTCAGTCCTCAGTTATTCCCATAGAAAATTCTACCCGAGGTGGGGAGGGAAAGAGAAAAATTGACTGAGATCCCCCTCTGGGAACATTTGACTTCTTCCTCTAAGGTAAGGGACTTTGCTCCCCATGCTCCATGGAGCAGTGGCGCGGGGATTAGTCTCCAACT
Source organism: Psilopogon haemacephalus (assembly GCA_013396835.1). Lineage (NCBI taxonomy): Eukaryota > Metazoa > Chordata > Aves > Piciformes > Megalaimidae > Psilopogon > Psilopogon haemacephalus. The sequence goes on from VWZI01009423.1 coordinate 72,934, forward strand.
CCATTAAATTTTCCCAGAGCCACAGGGGACCGTGCAATCTCCAGCTCTTTTCTAAATGATAGCTGCCTCAAAAGGCCTCCTGCTACATTTGAAATATAGGACAGGTGGTGTCACATTAGCTACAGACCCACACAGAGAACCCAGAGAGACAGGAGGGAGTAAGTGCCACAGAGCCCATCAATTTTCTGACTTCACAACCAACACAGGAAAAAGGGTTTTCTTGTACAAAAATGAAATTAAATAAAAATTAAGGAAGGGAAAGGGAAAAGGGAAGGTAAAGGGAAAAGAGAAGGAGAAGGAGAAGGAGAAGGAGAAGGAGAAGGAGAAG
>VWZI01009424.1:8768-21456 GCA_013396835.1 Psilopogon haemacephalus
CTCTGCTGTGAGCACAGCCTGAAAGAGTTGGGGCTGTGCAGGCTGCAGAAGAGGAGGCTCCCAGGTGACATTCTGGTGGCCTTCCAGGATCTGAAGGGGGCTACAAAAAAGCTGGGGAGGGACTTTTTTTGGGTGTGAGGGAGTGCCAGGACTGGGGGGAATGGAGCAAAGCTGGAGGTGGGGAGATTGAGGCTGGAGGTGAGGAGGAAGTTGCTGAGGAAGAGAGTGGTGAGAGGCTGGAATGGGTTGCCCCTGCAGGGAGGTGTTTGGGGCCAGATCCCTGGCGTTGGCTGCATGAGGCACTTAGTGCTGTGGGTGAGTTAATTAGGAGGTGTTAGGTGATAGCTTGGACTGGATGATCCCTTTTGATTCTCTGAGCCTCTCTGATGATCCTGGAGGTCTTTTCCAACCTGGTTAGCTCTGTGGTCCTGTGGAATCACCTGGTAAAGCACTGCTGTGGGATTTTTCTCCCATGGATCTGCCCAATAATTGATGAGAGGAGGCTGCCTGGGATGCTTCAGCTCTTCCCTTAATCACTTTCCTCCTCCTCCTTTTTTTCCTGCCGTTGGAGCAGGGTCAGAGGACCCAGGAGGCTTTTGCTGCTGTGACTCCATGACCAATCAATCACCCCCAGCTCCAAACCACTTTCCCTCTCTCCCTCCCTTCCTCTTTTTACCTCCAGTTGGCTCCCGACTTTCCAAGCCCTCTGGCTTTCACCCCCTCCAGTCACTGTTCTCTCCCAAGCAGTGGGTGCCAAACTCCTCAGCTGAAGGGCACCCAAAAAAAGGAGGCAGCAGCTCCGTGTAGGTAAACCACAAGCTGGGGGTGTTGTTGTGGTGTGTGTGACTCAGCTGCTGGGCAGGGGCAGGGGCAGAACCAAGGCTGCTCTGTGCTCCCTCAGCCTGCCTCCGCTTTTCGGTTGCGATCCCATCTCGGCTTCCAGCAGCAATATCTCCTCGGGGGATCTTCCCATGGGACCTCACTCTGACACCTCTTCCCACAGCAGCCTGCTCTGTTACACAGAGGGAGCTGACAGGGAGGCAGTGGGAAGCTGGGCTCTGGGAAATGCCAAGAGGATGAGGGAGTGGAGCTGAGGGCTGGGTTGAGTTGCGCCTGGCGCTGGGCGCAGCTGAACACCTCCTGGGCCCTTCCAGAACACACAGCCTGGGGCAGAGCAGAGCTCTGCCTGGCTCAGTCTCCTCTTTATGCTACCTGTGGCCTCTCCTCCAGCCCTGAGATGAGGGAGAGAGCTAAGGTGGGAAAGGAGGAAGAGCCACAGCTCCCTTCCACAGGTGGCTCAGCTGTTGGGGGTTTGGCTTCCTTGGCTGGAAGTTCGCAGCTACTTAATGCTCACCTGCAGAGGAGAAGGCTTCAGGGACACCTTAGAGCAACCTTTGATCACATTGGGTGATTCTGTGCTCCACAACCTCCCTGGAGGTGTTCAAGGTCAGGCTGGAAGAGGCCCTTGAGCTCCCTGGGCAAGAGGGAGGTGTCCCATGGGGACAACAAAAGGCTGAGAGCATTCATCCTGGAGAAGAGAAGGCTCCAAGGGAGACCTTAGAGCAACCTTCCAATACTGAAAGGGGATCCAGGAGAGCTGGAGAGGGACTTGTGACAAGGGCTGGGAGTGATAGGATGAAGTACAATGGCTTTGAGCTGGGAGAGGGGAGACTGAGAGTAGAGATGAGGAAGAAATTCTTGAGTGTGAGGGTGGGGAGACACTGGCACAGGTTGCAGCCAGTGGCTGCCCCCTGCCTGGAGGTGCTGAAGGTCAGGCTGGATGAGGTCTTGAGCGACCTGTTCTACTGGGAGATGTCCCTTTCCATGGCAGGGGCTTGGAACTGGATAATCCTGAAGGTTCCTTCCAACCCAACCCATTCTAGGATTCTATAACTCAGGCCCAACCATCAGCCCAACACCACCATGGCCACTAAACCACATCCCAGGTGCTGTGTCCACTCATTTCTCAAACCCCTCCAGAGATGAGGACTCCACCACCAACCTGGGCAGCCTGTGCCAATCTCTGACCACCCTTGCAGCAAAAGAAACTTTTCCTAATCTCCCACCTAAACCTGCCCTGGGGCAACTTGAGGCCATTTCTTCTTGTCCTTCTTGTTCCTTGGGAGAAGAGAGCAACCCTCAGGTGGCTCCATTCTCCTTTCAGGGAGCTAAGGCTCTCCCCTCAGCCTCCTGTCAGGGAGCTAAGGCTCTCCCCTCAGCCTCCTTTCAGGGAGCTAAGGCTCTCCCCTCAGCCTCCTGTCAGGGAGCTAAGGCTCTCCCCTCAGCCTCCTTTCAGGGAGCTAAGGCTCTCCCCTCAGCCTCCTGTCAGGGAGCTAAGGCTCTCCCCTCAGCCTCCTTTCAGGGAGCTAAAGCTCTCCCCTCAGCCTCCTTTTCTCCAGCCTCTACACCCCCCAGCCCCCTCAGCTGCTCCTCCCCAGCCCTGCTCTGCAGCATCCGAGCAGGCAGCCCCAGGGCTGAGGTCAGTTGGGTGAAGTGGTAGTGGAGGTGGATTGAGCCCTCTGCCAGCTCTTACCTGATGCCAGGGGCCGGATCCACTCCTTGCTGTTGAGGTCAAGCCTCCAGAGGTCGTTGAAGGCAGCATTGCAGCTGCTCTGGGTGCAGCCCCCAAACACATACATGGACTGGTTGGCGTCGTAGTAACATGCACCTAGGAGAAAGCACAGGCAGGCGTCAGCCACTGCACAGCAGCCCAGGGTGACAGGGGTTGGAAAGGGACCTCTGGAGATCATCCAGGCCAAGCTCCCTGCACAGGCACCCATCAGCCACTGCACAGCATCCTAGGGTGACAGGGGTTGGAAAGGGACCTCTGGAGATCATCCAGGCCAAGTCCCTTGCACAGGCAGGCATCAGCCACTGCACAGCATCACATGGTGGCAGGGGTTGGAAGGGACCTCTGGAGATCATCCAGGCCAAGCCCCCTGCACAGGCACCCATCAGCCACTGCACAGCATCCTAGGGTGCCAGGGGTTGGAAAGGAACCTCTGGAGATCATCCAGGCCAAGCCACTGTACAGTGTCACAGGGTGCCAGGGGTTGGAAAGGGACCTCACCTTCCATAGCATAGCATCAGGCAGGGTTGGAAGGGAGCACAAGGATCAGGCAGTTCCAACCCCCCTGCCATGCCCAGGGACACCCTACCCTAGAGCAGCCTCACCACAGCCTCTGCCAGCCTGGCCAAAAACACCTCCAGGGATCTGGCCCCAAACACCTCCCTGCAGGGGCAACCCATTCCAGCCTCTCACCACTCTCATGCTCANCTCATCCAACCTGGCCTTGAACCATAGAATCATAGAATGGGACCCTCAGAAGTCATCTTGTCCTGCAGTGAACAAGGACACCTCCAACTAGATCAGGACATAGAATGGTTTAGGTTGGAAGGGAGCTCAAAGCTCAGCCAGTTCCAACCCCCCTGTGCCATAGGCAGGGACACCTCCCACTAGAACAGGTCACTCAAGGACTCATCCAACCTGGCCTTGAATCATAGAATGGGACCCTCAGAAGTCATCTTGTCCTGCAGTGAGCAGGGACACCTCCAACTAGATCAGGACATAGAATCATGGAATGGTTTAGGTTGGAAGAGACCTCAAAGATCATCCAGTTCCAACCCCCCTGTGCCATAGGCAGGGACACCTCCCACTGGAACAGGTTGCCCAAGGCCTCATCCAACCTGGCCTTGGACACCTCCAGGGATCCCCAAGCAGGGTAAACCTCCAGCCAGAACCTTCTGAGAAGATTATCTCCTCAAACAGAGCTGCTCCTGGCAGCTCAGAGAAAGCTGCCATGGAAGCCTGGGGTTAATTAGCTCAGCTATGATTAGAGGCACTCAGCAGCTTCACCTTCTCTAAGCTGGCTCCTGCAGTGCATGGGGGTCACCAAGCTAGACCAAGCTTGCTCTGTGCACCCAGACCTGGCCACTGGTTCTCCTGTTCCAAAGCTGGCAGAGCTTCACCTTCTCTCACCACGGGAAGAGGTGTGTGGAGCAGGAGACTCTGAGTGTTAGCTGCTCAAGAGAAGGGACTGCTAAAGGTTAGCTTCAGGGGAAACTGAAGGCAAAGCTCCTGCCCCTTGTGCTAATTAAAGGGCAGTGACCTTCTAAACCCTTCATGACCCTTCTTGGAGTGAGGGGCCCAAGAACTGAATCCAGGACTCGAGGTGTGGCCTCACCAGTGCCCAGTCCAGGGGAACAATCTCTGCCCTGCTCCTGCTGGTCACTCCTGCTGCTCCAAGCCAGGCTGCTGCTGCCCTTCTTGGCCACCTGGGCCATGAAGTGCCCAAAACTGCACTCAGGACTCAAGGTGTGGCTCTTTTGTCCTTGTTCTCTAAACCTTCTGCTGGCAGTGCAGGGGCAGAGTGCAGCCCAGTGCCCAAAACTGCACTCAGGACTCAAGGTGTGGCCTCACCAGTGTCCAGTCCAGGGGGACAGTCTTTGCCCTGCTCCTGCTGCTCACTCCTGCTGCTCCAAGCCAGGCTGCTGCTGCCCTTCTTGGCCACCTGGGCACACTCTGGCTCATCTTCTTGGAGTGAGGTGCCCAAAACTGAACTCAGGACTCAAGATGTGGCTCCTGTGTCCTTCTCTAAACTCTCTCTTCCTCCTGCTGGCAGTGCAGGGGCAGAGTGCAGCCTAATGCCTAAAACTGGACTCAAGGTGTGGCTCTTTTGTCTTTGTTCTCTAAACCATCTCTTCCTCCTGCTGGCAATGTAGGAGTTGAGAGCAGCTTAGTGCCCAAAACTCAGGACTCAAGGTGTGGCTCTTCTGTCCTTGTTCTCTAAACCATCTCTTCCTCCTGCTGGCAGTGCAGGAGTTGAGAGTAGCTCAGTGCCCAAAACTCAGGACTCAAGGTGTGGCTCCTTTATCCTTGTTCTCTAAACTATCTTCTACTGGCAGTGCAGGGGCTGAGTGCAGCCCAGTGCCCAAAACTGACCTCAGGACTCAAGATGTGGCTTTTTTGTCCTTCTTCTCTAAACTCTCTCTCCCTTCTGCTGGCAGTGCAGGGGCTGAATGCAGCCTAATGCCCAAAACTGATCTCAGAACTCAACGTGTGGCTCCTTTGTCCTCATTCTCTCTCCCTTCTGCTGGCAGTGCAGGGGCTGAATGCAGCCTAATGCCCAAAACTGATCTCAGAACTCAACGTGTGGCTCCTTTGTCCTCATTCTCTCTCCCTTCTGCTGGCAGTGCAGGGGCTGAGTGCAGCCTAATGCCCAAAACTGGACTCAAGGTGTGGCTCTTTTGTCCTTCTTCTCTAAACTCTCTCTCTCTCCTGCTGGCAGTGCAGGGGCTGAGTGCAGCCCAGTGCAGGCAGGCAGTGATCAAAGCTGGCTGCTGACAGGAGGAGCTGGAGCTGGGGGTAGCAGAGGAGCCCATCCTGGAAACCAAACAACATTCCAGCTCCTCCTCCCATTCCTTCACCTCTCAGGCTAAACCCAGGAGCTTGCTTTCGTTGCTCAGCCTGCTGGTGCCAGGCTCCAGCTCTCAGGGTGTCAGCTGAGTCACTCAGCCATCAGAGGATCGATATTCCCGGCGGGAGGGGCAAGGATTCCTTTCCCCCTGTCTGCATTCCTGAGCTCTTCCCACCGCCGGCAGTTATTTAACCGCATGAGTCAGAGCCCTGTTATGATGTCTGCGGGGTGAGGAGAGCAGGAGGTGCCCACTACAAAGAGCAGACAGAGAGATCCAGCCCAAAGGGAGGTTTTGTAGCAGGCATCACCTTCCTAGCAGGCTCCTGCAGGCGTGGAGTGTGAGCTCCTGCCAGCTGCAGCTCACCAACCTCATCACTGCCACTGCTCTGTGCCCTGCAGCTTCCACCCTGCCTCCACAGACCCACAGTGGGATGGGTTAGAAGGGACCTCCAAGATCACCTTTGGCAGCCACATAGAATGGGTTAGGCTGGAAGAGACCTCCAAGATCACCTTTGGCAGCCACATAGAATGGGTTAGGCTGGAAGAGACCTCCAAGATCACCTTTGGCAGCCACATAGAATGGGTTAGGCTGGAAGAGACCTCCAAGATCACCTTTGGCAGCCACTTAGAATGGGTTAGGTTGGAAGAGACCTCCAAGATCAGCCAGCTCCAACCCCCCTGTGCCATAGGCAGGGACACCTCCCACTAGGACAGGTTGCTCAACTCTCATCCAAGCTGGTCCTGAACACCTCCCTGGGCAACCTGTGCCAGTGCTCCACTCATCTTGAGCTTTGCATCAGCCCTGACCCCCAGGTCCTGTTCCTCAGGGCTGCTCTCAGCCATTCCCAGCCTGTAGAGGCTCCTGCAGACACCTCCCAGCCCATCCATAAAGTTCTGTTATCGGAGATCAAAGAGCTCCCCCCCGGATGCTCCCTCCCCACGAGATGAGGCAGCTGCCATTTATTACTCCTTATCAAACAGCTCTCTCTGTCACTCCCTCCACAGCTGTGGCCACCTCCAACCATTCCAAATTCTCTCCCTTGGCCTTTTCTGCTCCACAGGAGCATTTCTAGGAAGAGAGATAAGCTGTAGCCTCCCTGTTGGAGCCAGCTGCCCTTGCCTCTTGGCTTCTCATGCCTGCTGGGTGACATCTTCCCACAAAACCTCTATTACAAGAGGGATGTGGAGATGCTGGAGGTGTGCAGAGAAGGGCCCCGAGGATGCTGAGAGGGCTGCAGCAGCTCTGCTGTAAGCACAGCCTGAAAGAGTTGGGGCTGTGCAGGCTGGAGAAGAGGAGGCTCCCAGGGGACCTTCTGGTGGCCTTCCAGGATCTGAAGGGGGCTACGAAAAAGCTGGGGAGGGACTTTTGAGGCTGTCAGGGAGTGCCAGGACTGGGGGGAACGGAGCAAAGCTGGAGGTGGGGAGATTCAGACTGGAGCTGAGGAGGAAGTTCCTGAGCATGAGAGTGGTGAGAGGCTGGAATGGGTTGCCCCTGCAGGGAGGTGTTTGGGAGGGGCCAGATCCCTGGAGGTGTTTTTGGCCAGGCTGGCAGAGGCTGTGGTGAAGCTGCTCTAGGGTAGGGTGTCCCTGGGCATGGTAGGGGGGTTGGGACTGCCTGATCTTTGTGGCCCCTTCCAACCCTGACTGATTCTATGATTGCCTCCTGTCCTATCACTTGTTCCTTGGGAGAAAAGACAGACTCAATGAATCAATGAACACCAAGCCCAGCCGGCTCCAATCTCCTTTCAGGGAGCTGCAGAGAGCCAGAAGATCTCCCCTTACCCTTCTTTTCTCCAGACTCAACACCCCCAGCTCCCTCAGCTGCTCCTCCCCAGCCCTGCTCCATGAAGCAATCGTTCCTCATGTCCAGCCTAAACCTGTCCTGGGGCATTTCCAGGCCATTTGCTCTTGTCCCATCACTTCCTTCTTGGCAGAAGAGCCCAACCCCACCTCACTCCAATCTCCTTTCAGGGAGTTGCAGAGAGCAATGAGCTCTCCCTTGAGCCTCCTCTTCTGCAGGCTGCACACCCCCAGCTCCCTCAGCTGCTCCTCCCCATGGAGCCCTGCTCCATGAACAAATTGTTCTTCATGTCCAGCCTAAACCTCCCCTGGGGAAACTTGAGGCCATTTCTTCATGTCCTATCAGTTGTTCTTGGGAGAACAGACAGAATCAATGAACACTAACACCACCTGGTTCCAGCCTTCCTTCAGGGAGCTGCAGAGAGCCAGAAGGTCTCCCCTCAGCCTCCTCTTCTTCAGGCTGCACACCCTCAGCTCCCTCAGCTGCTCCTCCCCAGCCCTGCTCCATGAAAAAATTGTTCCTCACGTCCAGCCTGAACCTCTCCTGGCAACTTCTTTCATGGAGCTGCAGAGAGCCAGAAGGTCTCCCCTCAGCCTTCTTTTCTCCAGACTCAACACCCCCATCTCCCTCTGCTGTTCCTCCCCAGCCCTACTCCATGAACAAACTGTTCCTCACGTCCAGCCTAAACCTCTCCTGGCAACTTCTTCCATGGAGCTGCAGAGAGCAATGAGCTCTCCCCTCAGCCTCCTCTTCTTCAGGCTGCACACCTTCAGCTGCTCTTCCCCATCCCTGCTCCATGAAGAAATTGTTCCTCACGTCCAGCCTAAACCTCTCCTGGCAACTTCTTCCACGGAGCTGCAGAGAGCAATGAGCTCTCCCCTCAGCCTCCTCTTCTTCAGGCTGCACACCCCCAGCTGCTCCTCCCCAGCCCTGTTCTCCTAGACCCTTCCTCAGCTTCACTGCCTTCCTTTAGGACCTACCCCAGCCCCTCAATGTCCTTTTTGGGGGGGGGTGAGGGTGCCCAGAGTAGAGCTACTTACTGTGGGAGAAGCGCTGGGTGATAGGGGTGCCGGGGTAGGGGTAGGTGCGACTCTCCCACTGGATGTTTCCTTCTTGCACTGCTTTGATGAAGCCATGGTAGCACTGATGGGCCACACCTGGTGGAGGGAGGGGAAAAACAAACCAAGGTGTCAGCAGAAGCTGGGCCACGGGAGGAAGGAGCCCTGCCTGAGAGGCTGCACCAGCAGCAGCAGCAGGAGGGCAGCTCCGTGCTGGAGGTTATAAACGCACAGGGAGGAATGGGGAGGGATTAAAGGGAATAAAGAGCAGGACTCAGGGAATGGAGCAAAGCTGGAGGTGGGGAGGTTCAGATTGGTTCTTCAGCATGGGAGTGGTGAGAGGCTGGAATGGGTTGCCCCTGCAGGGAGGTGGTTGGGGCCAGCTCCCTGGAGGTGTTTTTGGCCAGGCTGGCAGAGGCTGTGGGCAGCCTGCTCTAGGGTAAGGTGTCCCTGGGCATGGCAGGGGGGTTGGGACTGCCTGATCCTTCTGCTCCCTTCCAACCCTGACTGATTCTGTGATCTTTCTAGATATCCCCATGGGAAAGCCTTGAGAGGGCACTTTTTATATTGAGACCTTTCCTGTGCTGCAGAGTGAAAATGCACTCACTGACACCCAACAAGGTTCAACAAGGGCAAGGTCCTGCAGCTGGGTGGAGGCAATGGCAAGCACCAATGCAGGCTGGGCAGGGAGGGGCTGGAGAGCAGCCCTGAGGAGAGGCACTTGGGGGGGCTGGGGGAGGAGAAGCTCTGCATGAGGCAGCAGTGTGCACTTGCAGGGCAGAAAGGCAAGCAGAGGCTGGGCTGCAGCAGGAGCAGTGTGGGCAGCAGGGCCAGGGAGGNCCAGCACCTCAGCATCTCTCTTGAATTGAGGGGCCCAGAACTGGACACAGCACTCAAGGTGTGACCTGAGCAGTGCTTGAGCACAGGGGCACAATAACCTCCCTGCTCCTGCTGCCCACACTGCTCCTGCTCCAGGCCAGGATGCCACTGGCTCTGCTGCTCACCTGGGCACACTGCTGACTCCTCTTCAGCTCCTATCTCCCAGCATCCCTGGCACAGCTTGATCCTGGCTGCTCTCCAGCCTAATAGCATCCCTGGCACAGCCTGAGCCTATGTCCCCTACTTCTGTTGCTTGTTGACTGCCCTTCAGCTGGCTACAACCTCCACATTCCAGCACCTCAACATCTCTCTTGAATTGAGGGGACCAGAACAGGACACAGCACTCAAGAAATGGCCTGAGCAGCGCTGAGCACAGGGGCAAAAGGCCCTCCCAGCCCCAGCCCAGGCTGTCCGCTGGCAGCTGCTGTACCTTTGATGAGTCGATACCACTGCTTGCAGACAAGGGCAGCAGTTTTGTGCTCCTGGTAGGGTGACAGGAAGGAGAGGATGTACTCCAGCACCTCTTCTGGGAGCTCCACCATGGATCTGTTGTGCCTGGGCTCCTCCAGCTCCAGCTCAGCCTGCGGCTCCTCGTCTTGCTCCATCGTCCCTTCCCCCGCGGCCTCTTCTGCATCCACGGCCATGAAGCCTTCATCCTCGCTGTCCGAGGAGCTGGCCATGGCATCCCACTCCCCAGCTTCAAGGAGGGAGGACAAACAAACCCCAAAAAAAGAAAACAAAAAAAGACAGGAGCAAGGTCAGCCAACCAGATAAGAGCAGCAGGAATGCTTCTGCCCGCAGCGTCCATCGCACCACAGCTCTGTCCTCGGCAAAGATCTGCTCCCAGTTCTTACTGGGAAAGGAAAAAGCTCCCAGGGGGTTTGCTGCTTGTGGGGGTTTGGGAGGTACCTGCCCACTCCCCTCACCTCCCAACTCCACCTTTCATAGCATCATAGAATGGTTTAAAGGGACCTCAAAGTTCCCAGGATGTCAGGAGTTGGAAGGGGACCCAAAGAGCTCATCCAGTCCAACCCCCCTGCCACAGCAGGACCAGATAATCACAGAATGGTTTAGGTTGGAAGGGACCTCAAAGCTCACAGGATCACACAGGATCCCAGGATTTCAGGGGTTGGAAAGGGACCCAAAGACCAACCCTTCCTGCAAGAGCAGGATCATCCAGACAGATAGGAGCAGCAGGAATGCTTCTGCCCGCAGCATCCATCGCACCACAGCTCTGTCCTCAGCAAAGATCTGCTCCCAGTTCTTACTGGGAAAGGAAAAAGCTCCCAGGGGATGCTTTTGTGCTTGTGGTGGTTTGGGACTTACCTGCCCATCTCCCATCCCCCACCTTCCATAGAATCATGCAATGGTTTAAAGGGACCTCAAAGCTCCAGCACCCTCACACCAAACAAGTTGCTCCTCCTGTTCAGGAGGAACCTCCTGGGTTCCACTTTGTGCCCCTTGTCACTAGTGAAGGGCCTGGAGGTGCAGGAATGCACACCCAGCTAAGCAAAGGAATCTTCCCAAGGATTAAATCCCCACTTTGGATCTTCTGGTGAAGGTCTGGGAACAACCCAACACAATTTAATGCCAGCTTGGGTGGTTAGGGAAGCAGCTCTGAGGCTCGTTTCATAGAATGGTTTAGGTTGGAAGAGACCTCAAAGCTCAGCCAGTTCCAACCCCCCTGTGCCACAGGCAGGGACACCTCCCACTGGAACAGGTTGCTCAAGGCCTCATCCAGCCTGGCCTTGAACACCTCCAGGGAGGGAGAAGCCACAACCTCCCTGGGGCAGCCACAACCTCCCTGGGAAGGAGCAGGGAGCAGGGAAACCTCTCACTGCCTCCAACAGCACTGAGCTGGGGCTGGAGCAGCGGAGCAGAGTTGTGTCTGCTCTCCCCCAGCCTCTTCATGAATATTTGCACCCTGAAATGCAGCTGACTTTGCCAGATCATCACTTCCTAAACGTTGGAGCAGCAGAAATCATCACTCTGGGAGTTTTAACCTCCCTCCCCCCCCCCACCTCAACTGGGTTATTTTGCTGGAGGAAAAAGAGCAGGCAGGAAACTCAGCTCCCAAATGACAAGAGGCTGTCAAAAGAACCCTTCAAAGCTTGACCTGCCACGGATGTGGAATCTGCTCCTGGAGCATGAGGACAGCAGCTTGGGAACACCCAAGCCTAAATCTCACAGCAGCAAAAGCCTCCTGGGTCCTCTGACCCTGCTCCAAAAAGAGGAGGAGGAGGAAAGTGATTAAGAGAAGAGCTGAAGCATCCCAGGCAGCCTCCTCTCATCAATTATTCAGCAGATCCATGGAAGGAAAAAAATCCCCCAGCAGTGCTTTGCCAAGTGATTCCACAGGACCACAGGTTGGAAAAGACCTCCAGGATCAGCAGAGAGGATCAGAGAATCAAGAGACCTCCATGATCACCAGAGAGGATCAGAGATTAGAACCAAGAGACCTCCATGATCAAGAGGATCAGAAAGAGACCTCCAGGATGATCAGAGAGAATCAAGAGACATCAGAGAGAATCAAGAGACCTCCAGGACCATCAGAGAGAATCAAGAGACCTCCATGATCATCAGAGAGAATCAAGAGACATCAGAGAGAATCAAGAGACCTCCAGGACCATCAGAGAGAATCAAGAGACCTCCATGATCATCAGAGAGAATCAAGAGACCTCCAGGACCATCAGAGAGAATCAAGAGACCTCCAGGACCATCAGTGAGAATCAAGAGACCTCCAGGACCATCAGACAGAATCAAGAGACCTCCAGGACCATCAGAGAGAATCAGGAGACCTGCAGGATCATCAGAGAGAATCAAGAGACCTCCAGGATCATCAGAGAGGATCAGAGAATCAAGAGACCTGCAGGACCATCAGAGAGAATCAGGAGACCTCCAGGACCATCAGAGATAATCAAGAGACCTCCAGGATCATCAGAGAGGATCAGAGAATCAAGAGACCTCCAGGACCATCAGAGAGAATCAAGAGACCTCCAGGACCATCAGTGAGAATCAAGAGACCTCCAGGACCATCAGACAGAATCAAGAGACCTCCAGGACCATCAGAGAGAATCAGGAGACCTGCAGGATCATCAGAGAGAATCAAGAGACCTCCATGATCATCAGAGAGGATCAGAGAATCAAGAGACCTCCAGGACCATCAGAGAGAATCAGAGAATGAAGAGACCTGCATCGATCATCGAGTCCAAGCTATCACCTAACACCTCCTAATTACACCTCCGAGCTCATCTGAGTCCAACCCTTCACTCAGCACTGAAGAGTCACCACTAAATCATGTCCAGCACCAAGTCCATACCTGCTTAAACCTCCCCCCGCAGGGGATGGTGACTCCAGCACTGCCACCCAGCACCAAAGAGTCACCACTAAATCACGTCCAGCACCATGTCCATATTCATAGAACCCTAGAATCAGTCAGAGTTGGAAGGGAGCACAAGGATCAGGCAGTTCCAACCCCCCTGCCATGCCCAGGGACACCCTACCCTAGAGCAGCCTCACCACAGCCTCTGCCA
>VWZI01009424.1:25217-37630 GCA_013396835.1 Psilopogon haemacephalus
CACCCTCTGCCAGCCTGGCCCCAAAAACACCTCCAGGGATCTGGCCCCAAACACCTCCCTGCAGGGGCAACCCATTGCAGCCTCTCACCACTCTCATGCTCAACAACTTCCTCCTCACATCCAATCTGAATCTCCCCACCTCCAGCTTTGCTCCATTCCCCCCAGTCCTGGCACTCCCTGACAGCCTCAAAAGTCCCTCCCCAGCTTTTTTGTAGCCCCCTTCAGATCCTGGAAGGCCACCAGAAGGTCCCCTCGGAGCCTCCTCTTCTCCAGCCTGCACAGCCCCAACTCTTTCAGGCTGTGCTCACAGCAGAGCTGCTGCAGCCCTCTGAGCATCCTCGGGGCCCTTTTCTGCACACCTCCAGCATCTCCACATCCCTCTTGTCCCAGGGGCTCCAATCACCCAGTGATTTTCTGCTGGGTTGACTGAGTTCCTGATTTCATCTGCAACAGATGCTCAGCAGAACTGAGTCCTTTTCCTTCCACAGGATAAGCAGCTGAAGCCCACCAGCTGCTCCCAGCTCAATTCCTACCACCCCCCTGCCCACAGGGAGGAAGCCTCCAGCCCTCAGGTGCCCACATGTTGAGCAAACACTGCCCCAGGAAAGCAAAGTGTCAGAGTCAGACCCGGCACAGGACTTCCTTGCCTGGGAAAGCTCTGGACCACAGCCAGCTCCTGCAGCTCAGCCAGCAGAGCAGGCAGCTGGAGAAGCAGCAAAGTGACCTCTCCTCTGGAGCACCTCACTTGTGGGTAAGCCTCTACCAACTGCAGCCATCAGATGTCTGTGTGCAGTTCTGGAACCCCCTGAAGAGCCAAGGCGGTGCTGACAGCACAGGAACAGGCCTGAGCTGCACCAAAACCCCCCAAGGGTATGGCCTGAGAGCAGTCAGAGAGTGACAAAATAGAGACAGAAACACAGAGTCATGAAGACCCTTCAAGATCCTACTTGGAGTAATGTTGCCAGCAGGGCAAGGGAGGGGATTCTGCCCCTTGGCTCTGCTCTCCTCACACCCACCTGCAGCACTGTCTGCAGCTCTGCAGCCCCCAGCACAAGCAGCACATGCAAGTGGTGGAGCCAGTGCAGAGGAGGCCACCAAGATGCTCAGAGGGCTGCAGCAGCTCTGCTATGAGGACAGGCTGAGAGAGTTGGGGCTCTGCAGCCTGGAGAAGAGGAGAAGGCTTCCAGGAGACCTTGGAGTGGCCTTGCAGGATCTGAAGGAGGCTACAGGAGGGCTGGGGAGGGACTATTGACAAGGTCTGGTGATGACAGGAGGAGGAGGAATGGGTTTGAAGTGGCAGAGAGGAGATTGAAACTGGATGTTAGGAGGAAGTGAGGGTGGTGAGACACTGGCACAGGTTGTCCAGAGGGAGGGTGGAGAGAGATTGGCACAGGTTGCCCAGGGAGGTTGTGGAGCACAGAAGCACAGAATAGGATCAAAGATCACACTGGGTGCTTTTGTGCTCCACAACCTCCCTGGAGGTGCTCAGGACCATCTTGGATGAGTCCTTGAACGACCTGTTCTAGCAGGTGTTCCTGCACAGGGGGGTTGGAACTGGCCGAGCTTTGAGGTCCATTCCAACCTAAACCATTCCATGATGCTATGAGGAGGGTGGACTTTTCTGCTCCCCAGTGGCTCCTTTTGACTCCAGAGGCTGGAACACCTCTATGAAGACAAGCTGAGGGAGCTGGAGTTGTTCAGTCTGGAGAAGAAAAGGCTCCAGGGGGACCTTAGAGCTGCTTTGCAGTACCTGAAAGGATCCTACAGGAAGGCTGAAGAGAGACTTTTGTGCCTAAGAGTGCCCAGCAAGAGGATCACAGAATGGTTTAGATTGGAAGGGAGCTCAAAGCTCAGCCAGTTCCAAGTTTCCTGTGCCATAGGCAGGGACACCTCCCACTAGAACAGGGCACTTAAGGACTCATCCAACCTGGCCTTGAATCATAGAATGAGACCCTCAGAATTCTGTCATCTTGTCCTGCAGTGAGCAGGGACACCTCCAACTAGATCAGGACATAGAATCACAGAATGGCTTAGGTTGGAAGGGAGCTCAAAGCTCAGCCAGTTCCAACCCCCCTGTGCCATAGGCAGGGACACCTCCTGCTAGAACAGGTTGCTCAAGGACTCATCCAACCTGGCCTTGAATCATACAATCATAGATTCATAGAATCATAGAATGGTTGAGGTTGGAAGGGAGCTCAAAGCTCAGCCAGTTCCAACCCCCCTGTGCCATAGGCAGGGGACACCTCCCACTGGAACAGGTCGCTCAAGGACTCATCCAGCCTAGCCTTGAATCATGGAATAGTTTAGGTTGGAAATGACCTCAAAGCTCAGCCAGTTCCAACCCCCCTGTGCCATAGGCAGGGGACACCTCCCACTGGAACAGGTCGCTCAAGGATAAGGGGGATGGGTCTAAGGCAGTCCCCTTGAAGGGTTTGGAGGCCACCCAGATGTGGTGCTGAGTGACTTGGTCTAGTGATGACCTGGCAGGGTTGGACTTGATGACCTTAAAAGGTCTTTTCCAACCCAAACCTGTGGATGAGTCATGAGCAGCCCCGAGCCACCTCCTCAGAAGTGAGCTCAGGGGGGATTGAGTTTCAGGCAGAGGGGAAAAAAAAAAACCCAGGCAGGAAGTGCTGGGAGAAGGCAGGGAGGAGCAGAGGGAGGGCAGCCAAGCTCTCATTTCCATCGATCAGCTTCCAGGGGCAGTGCTGAGCTGGCAGCAGGGTGCTGAGGCAATGTTTTCATCATCTTTGTTAGCAAGCAAGAGACCAAAACGATCCCAACCCCATCTCGACAGGGACATTGCACCTGGGTGGGTGCAATCCCAAGCACAGCTCCAGGCTGGGTGGGGAATGGCTGAGAGCAGCTCTGAGGAACAGGACCTGGGGGTCTGGGGTGGTGCAAAGCTCAACATGAGCCTGCAGTGTGCACACACAGCCCAGACAGCAACTGTGTGCTGGGCTGCAGCAAAGGAAGTGTTGCCAGCAGGGCAAGGGAGGGGATTCTGCCCCTTGGCTCTGCTCTCCTCACACCCCACCTGGAGTATTGTCTGCAGCTCTGCAGCCCCCAGCACAGGAAGGACATGGAACTGCTGGAGAGAGTCCAGAGGAGGCCATGAAGATGCTGAGAGGGCTGCAGCAGCTCTGATATGAGCACAGGCTGAGAGAGTTGGGGCTCTGCAGCCTGGAGAAGAGAAGGCTTTGAGGAGACCTTAGAGCAACCTTCCAGTATCTGAAGGGGACTACAGGAGGGCTGGGGAGGGACTGTTCACAAGGGCTTGTCATGACAGGAGGAGGAGGAATGGGTTTGAAGTGGCAAAGAAGAGATTGAAACTGGATGTTAGGAAGAAGTGAAGGTGGTGAGACACTGGCACAGGTTGCCCAGGGAGGCTGTGGAGCACACAGCCTTGTGGAGCACTTCTGTGCTCCACAACCTCCCTGGAGGTGCTCAGGACCAGGTTGGATGAGTACTTGAGTGACCTGTTCTAGTGGGAGGTTTCCCTGCCTATGGCACAAGGGGGTTGGAACTGGATGATCTTTGAGGTCTCTTCCAACATAACCATTCTGTGATTCTATAATTAGCAGCCCTTGAGTGCTGCAAATGATGCTCCCCTCCTGAGCTTAACCCCCAGAGCTGCTTGGGCTGCAGCAAGGTTTGTTCAGCCTGGAGAAGAGAAGGCTCCAGGGAGACCTAATGGAAGCCTGCCAGGACCTGAAGGAGGCTGTGAGAAGGCTGCAGAGGGCCTGCAGGGACAGGACAAGGAGCAATGGTTTGGAATGAGAGCAGAGCAGATTGAGCCTGGATGTGAGGAATATGTTCTGCACCAGGAGGCTGCTGGAACATTGCACCAGGGAGGTGGTTGAGGCTCCATCCCTGGAGATGAACCTTCAAGGGGAAGCTGGACAGGGCTCTAGTGGAGGACATCCCTGCTGACTGCAGAGGGGTTGGAACTAGATGATCTTTGAGGTCCCTTCCAACCTTAACCATTCTATGTCCCTGCTGACTGCAGAGGGGTTGGAACTAGATAATCCTTGAGGTCCTTGGCCTCAAGAAGGTCCCCTGGGAGCCTCCTTTTCTGCAACCTGCACAGCCTCAACTCTTTCAGGCTGTGCTCACAGCAGAGCTGCTGCAGCCCTCTGAGCATCCTCGGGGCCCTTCTCTGCACCCCTCCAGCATCTCCACATCCCTCTTGTCCCAGGGGCTCCAGCACTGGATGCACTACTCCAGGTGGGCTCTCAGCAGAGCACAGCAGAGGGGCAGAATCCCCTCCCTGGCCCTGCTGCCCACACTGCTCCTGCTGCAGCCCAGCCTCTGCTTGCCTTTCTGCCCTGCAAGTGCACACTGCTGCCTCATGCAGAGCTTCTCCTCCAGCACTCCCAAGTCCCTCTCCTCAGGGCTGCTAACTCCTGGGCTGGGCAGCTCTGTCCTGCACTCACCCTGACCTCACAGCAAGGTTTTGACATTTAGGAGCTGCCTTTCAGCCCCCAAACCTGAGAGCACTCAAACCAGAGATGATCTTTCTGCCTGCTGAAGCGTGGCACTGGCAGCCAGACCTTAAAAACAAGAACAATCGTTTCTGCAGCCTTCCAAGCAGCTTGGCTGGTGCAGAAGGTGCAGCACAAAGTAAAGATTTGGCTGCTGGGCAGGGATGGCATCCAGAAGGGTCTAGACAGGCAGGAGAATTAGGACAGTGCCAAATGCGAGAGGTGCAACAAGACACAAGGAAAGAGCCTGCAGCTGGGTCGGGCTAAGCCCAGGCACAAATCCAGGCTGGGTGCTGAGTGGGTTGAGAGCAGCCCTGAAGAAAGAGCCTTGGGGGTGCTGGGTGCTGAGCAGCTCCCCAGGAGCCAGCAGTGCCCTCTTGCAGCCCAGCAGGCAGCTAAGTGCTGGCTGCAGCCGGGTCCCTGCCTCTCTTTAGCTGGGGTCTCACAGCTGGAAGCAGGTCCCTGTCTCTCTCTTTAGCTGGGGTCTCACAGCTGGAAGCAGGTCCCCGTCTCTCTCTTTAGCTGGGGTCTCACAGCTGGAAGCAGGTCCCTGTCTCTCTCTAGCTGGGGTCTCACAGCTGGAAGCAGGTCCCTGTCTCTCTCTTTAGCTGGGGTCTCACAGCTGGAAGCAGGTCCCTGTCTCTCTCTAGCTGGGGTCTCACAGCTGGAAGCAGGTCCCTGTCTCTCTCTTTAGCTGGGGTCTCACAGCTGGAAGCAGGTCCCTGTCTCTCTCTAGCTGGGGTCTCACAGCTGGAAGCAGGTCCCTGTCTCTCTCTTTAGCTGGGGTCTCACAGCTGGAAGCAGGTCCCTGTCTCTCTCTAGCTGGGGTCTCACAGCTGGAAGCAGGTCCCTGTCTCTCTCTTTAGCTGGGGTCTCACAGCTGGAAGCAGGTCCCTGTCTCTCTCTAGCTGGGGTCTCACAGCTGGAAGCAGGTCCCTGTCTCTCTCTTTAGCTGGGGTCTCACAGCTGGAAGCAGGTCCCTGTCTCTCTCTAGCTGGGGTCTCACAGCTGGAAGCAGGTCCCTGTCTCTCTCTTTAGCTGGGGTCTCACAGCTGGAAGCAGGTCCCTGTCTCTCTCTAGCTGGGGTCTCACAGCTGGAAGCAGGTCCCTGTCTCTCTCTTTAGCTGGGGTCTCACAGCTGGAAGCAGGTCCCTGTCTCTCTCTAGCTGGGGTCTCACAGCTGGAAGCAGGTCCCTGTCTCTCTCTTTAGCTGGGGTCTCACAGCTGGAAGCAGGTCCCTGTCTCTCTCTATCTGGGGTCTCACAGCTGGAAGCAGGTCCCTGCCTCTCTCTCTCTTTAGCTGGGGTCTCACAGCTGGAAGCAGGTCCCTGCCTCTCTCTCTCTCTTTAGCTGGGGTCTCACAGCTGGAAGCAGGTCCCTGCCTCTCTCTCTCTCTAGCTGGGGGTCTCACAGCTGGAAGCAGGTCCCTGCCTCTCTCTCTCTCTAGCTGGGGGTCTCACAGCTGGAAGCAGGTCCCTGTCTCTCTTTGCCTGGACACAGCTCTGCAGGTGAGGTGTCAGAGAGCAGAGCAGGGTGACAGAGTCACCTCTCTTGCCCTGCTGGGCAGGCTGCTCTGCTGCAGCTCAGGAGGTGCAGCTCTGGGAGCAGAAGCTCCACATCTTCTGCACCTGGCTCCACCCCCAGGCAGCATTCCCGCTGGGATGTGTCACCCCTGCTCTGCTTTCATCTCACAGGCAAGGCAGTTCAAAGGGGATTCTGACCTGGATTTCTAAGCTGCATCCTCAGGCTGCCTTAGCTGCTCCTGGCAGCACAGCCCAGATGCCTTCATGTGCCTCTCAGGGACGTCACTAACTGCAGACAGTGCCACTTCTTGGCACTCCAAAAGGAGTTCTCAGCTGGGGAAATACATCAGGGCCACTGGAGTCCTCCTTTCACAGGCTCTTATCTACAGTTGGACTGAATCTTGCATCTGGGAAGAAACAACCCCCAGGGAGCAGCAGAGCCTGGGACTGAGCTGGTGGAGAGCAGAGCAGGGGAAGGGGACCTGGGGGTCCTGGTGGCCAGAAGGATGCTCATGAGCCAGCAATGTGCCCAAGGAAGCCAAGGGTAGCCTGGAGGATATCAGAAGGGCTGTGCTGAGTAGGTCCAGAGAGGTTCTCCTGCCCCTCTGCTCTGCCCTGCTGAGGCCACAGCTGGAATCTTGTGTCCAGTTTGGGCTCCTCAGGTCAAGAAGGACCTCAGGGATCTGCTTGAGAGAGCCCAGCCCAGAGGCAGAGCTGCAGCAGGCAGTGAACATCTCCTGTGGGGCCAGGCTGAGGGAGCTGGGGCTGGGAGCTGGCAGCAGAGGAGCCTGAGGGCTGCCCTCAGTGCTGTGCTCAAGATGTGCAGGGCAGTGTGGGCAGGATGCAGCCAGGATCTGCTCAGGGGTGGCCAAGGGCAGCACAAGGGACACTGGGGACAAGCTGGAGCTGAGGAGGTGCCAGGAGAACAGGAGGAGAAACTTCTTCCCTGTGAGAGAGCCCTGGAGCAGGCTGCCCAGAGAGGTTGTGGAGCCTCCTTCTGTGGAGACTTTCCAAACCCTCCTGGATGTGTCCCTGTGTGACCTGCCCTGGGTGATCCTGCCCTGTGCAGGGAGCTTGGCCTGGATGATCTCCAGAGTTCCCTTTCCAAAACCTGTCTTTATTAGGGCAGACTCTCTCCAGCTGTTTCCTGTCTCTCTTGAACTAGATCCCAGACTCCAGAGGTGGCTTCACCAGGGCAGAGTAGAGAAGTGGAAGCTCCTGGGTTCCAGTTTGTGCCCATTGCTCCTTGTCCTGTCCCTGGGCACCACTCACAAGAGACTGGCCCCAGCCTCTTGCCCCCCACAGCTCCTTTAGCTCTTACTGAGCACTGCTCAGCTCTCCTCTGGGGCTGCTCTGCTGCAGGCTCTCAGCCTTTGCTCCTCACAGAGCTGCTCCAGACCCCTCAGCAGCTTTGGAGTCCCTGATGGACTCTCTCCAGCAGTTCCTCTTGACCTGGGGAGCCCAGAACTGGATCCAAGACTCCAGATGCAGCTTTATTAGGGCAGACTCTCTCCAGCTGTTTCCTGTCTCTCTTGAACTAGATCCCAGACTCCAGAGGTGGCTTCACCAGGGCAGAGTAGAGAGGTGGAAGCTCCTGGGTTCCAGTTGGTGCTCACTGCTCCTTGTCCTGTCCCTGGGCACCACTGAGCAGAGTCTGGCCCCAGCCTCTTGCCCCCCATCCTTCAGGTATTTGTAGACATTGATCAGATCTCCTCTCAGCCTTCTCTTTTCCAGACTGAACAGCTCCAGGTCTCAGCCTTTCCTCAGCACACGAAGGTTCCAGTCCCTTCACCATCCTCATAGCCCCCACGGGACACTCTCCAGCACATCCCTGTCCCACACATCCCCTCCAGCAGGTGGCCTGAGCAATGCCCAAGGCTTGAAGCTGCAGTGATAGGGTGAGAGGGAAAGAATTGAAACTGGGAAAGGGGAGATTGAGAGTGGAGATGAGGAAGAAATTCTGGAGAGGGAGGGTGAGGAGAGACTGGCACAGGTTGCCCAGGGAGGTCGTGGAGCACAGAATCACCCAATGTGATCTTTGATCACATTGGGTGATTCTGTGCTCCACGACCTCCCTGAAGGTGTTCCAAGACCAGGCTGGATGAGGCCCTTGAGCACCCTAGGCTGGTGAGAGGTGTCCCTGCCCATGCCAAGGAGGTCAGAACTGGCTGATCTTGAAGGTCCCTTCCAACCTAAAGCATCCCACAAATCTAGGAAGCACATTTGGACAGCAGGAGGAATTTCTTCTCAGTGAGAGTGGTGAAATACTGGCACAGGTTGCCAGTTGAGGCCTCATCCCCTATCAGACTTGATGTGGCTTTGAGCTGGGAGAGAGGAGACTGAGAGTGGAGATGAGGAAGAATTGTGGAGAGGGAGGGTGGGGAGAGGCTGACCCAGGTTGCCCAGGGAGGTTGTGGAGCACTGATCCAGGTTGCCCAGGGAGGTTGTGGAGCACAGAAGCACCCAATGCGATCAAAGATCACATTGGGTGCTTCTGTGCTCCACAATCTCCCTGGAGGTGCTCAGGACCAGGTTGGATGAGTACTTGAGTGACCTGTTCTAGTGGGAGGTGTCCCTGCCTATGGCACAAGGGGGTTGGAACTGGATGATCTTGAAGGTCCCTTCCAACCCAACCCATTCTAGGATTCTATAAATCAAACCCAACACCATCATGTTCCCCAAACCATGTCCCAGGTGCTGTGTCCACTCATTTCTTAAACATCTCCAGGGATGGGGACTCCACCACTCCAATCCCTGACCACCCTTGCAGTAAAAGATTTTTTTTTTTCCCCTCATCTCCCACCTAAACCTGCCCTGGGATAACTTTGATCACATTGGGTGATTCTGTGCTCCACAACCTCCCTGAAGGTGTTGAGGACCAGCTTGGGCGAGGCCTTGAGCAACCTGTTCTAGTGGGAGGTGTTCCCTGCCTACGGAGGAGCTTTGAGGTCCCTCCCAATCTAAACCACTCTATGATTTTATGTCCCTTGCTCCCCTCTCACCTCCAGGAGGGTCTGGATGTGGCACTTGAGCACTCTGGGCTGGTGAGAGGTGTCCCTGCTCATGGCAGTGGGGTTGGAACTGGATGATCTCGAAGATCCCTTCCAACCCAACCCTTCCCTGACAGCCAAGCACAGGGAAAATTTGAGTCCCAGAGCAAAATGAGACACCCAGGAGAGGGTGGGGGGAAGAGGTCTGGCAAGCTGCTGCTATTCAAACCATGCAGCTTCTTTCAAAGCCAAGCGTTTCACACCTGCCACGGCAGAGAAAAGAAATGCAGCCGGGGTGGAGTCACCTGGAAGGCAGCAGGAAAAACAAGCACAAACATCTTGGCTATGCGAAAACAAGGCCTGGATGGGACTCTGCTGCTGCTGAAAGGGACAGGCAAGCACAACAGCCCTGCTCCACCTCGGGCACTGACAGCTCTTGGCTCCTCACTCTGCAAAGAAGCAGGCACACAGAAGTGGGCAAGAAGCAGGCATCTCTTGGCAAATAAGTGGGTAAGAAGCAGGCATCTCTTGGCAAATAAGTGGGCAAGAAGCAGGCATCTCTTGGCAAATAAGTGGGCAAGAAGAAGGCAGCACTTGGCAAATAAGTGGGCAAGAAGAAGGCAGCACTTGGCAAATAAGTGGGCAAGAAGAAGGCATCACTTGGCAAATAGGTGGGTAAGAAGCAGGCATCTCTTGGCAAATAGGTGGGTAAGAAGCAGGCATCACTGGGCAAATAAGTGGGCAAGAAGCAGGCATCTCTTGGCAAATAAGTGGGCAAGAAGCAGGCATCACTGGGCAAGTAAGTGGGCAAGAAGCAGGCATCACTCCGCAAAGAAGTGGGCAAGAAGCTGGCATCACTCCCTGCAAAGAAGGGGGAATCACTCTCTGCACAGAAGGGGGCAAGCAGCAGGCACTGCTCCCTGCAAAGGAGGGGGCAAGCAGCAGGCACTGCTCCCTGCAAAGGAGGGGGCAAGCAGCAGGCACCACTCCGCACAGAAGTGGGCAGTGCTCTCCATGCAGCAGTGGGCACCGCTGTGGGCATCACCCTGCCCTGCAGACAGCCTGGAATCCCACTCAGGCTGCTTTCTCCTCTTGTGATTCCAACCCCTCAGGGCTAGACTGACCTCAGGCAAACCTAAAGGACACAACCACAGCTTCACAGATGGCATCGGGTTGGAATGGACCCTCCAAGGGTATCTTGTCCAAACCTCCTGCACTCAGCAGGGACACCTCCAGCTACAGCAGGCTGCACACAGACACATCTTGAGTATTTCCAGGGATGGAGCCTCAAGCACAGCCCTGGGCAGCCTGTTCCAGTGCCTCACCATCCTCAGTGTGCAGAACTTCCTCCTGATGTTCAACCTCAATCTGCCCTGCTCCAGTTCCAAACCATTGCCCTCTGTGCTAACCCCACAGGCCCTTCTGAACACTCCCTCCCCAGTCTGCCTGTAACTCCCTTCACATACTGCAATACAGCTCTGAGGTCTCCCTGGAGCCTTCTCTTCTCCAGGCTGAACATCCCCAACTCTCTCAGCCTGTCCCCACAGGGGAGGTTCTCCAGCCCTCTGATCATCTTGGTGGCCTCCTCTGGACCTACTCCAGCAGGTCGCTGTCCTTCAAGGACAGGCTGAGAGAGCTGAGGCTCTTCAGCCTGGAGAAGGCTTCAAGGAGACCTTAGAGTAGCCTTCCAGCACCTGAAGGGGGCTACAGGAAGGCTGGGGAGGAACTACTGACAAGGTCTGGTAATGACAGGAGGAGGAGGAATGAGTTTGAAGTGGCAGGGGTGAGATTGAAACTGGATGTTAGGAGGAAGTTGTTTGCAGTGAGGGTGGTGAGACACTGGCACAGGTTGCCCAGGGAGGTTGTGGCTGCTGCCTCCCTGGAGGTGTTCAAGGCCAGGCTGGACGAGGCCTTGAGTGACCTGTTCCAGTGGGAGGTGTCCCTGCCTGTGGCACAGAGGGGTTGGAACTGGCTAAGCTTTGAGGTCACTTCCAACCTAAACCATTCTATGATTCTTATGCTGGGTGGGGGGCCACAGGGACAGACACAGAAGCTTTAAGCTGCCTTTTTCTGGCAGGAGAGTGAGGAAAAGGAAGGAGAGGTGGAAATGGGAACACACAGGGCTCTGGAAATGAGGAAATAAGAGGGAATCTCTTCACTCTTCAGTTAACACCCAACCAGCTCAGAGCCTTGGGTGTCTGCAAGGGCTGGGCTTGCAAGATAAAGCAGTTTGTTAGGACACTGCAGCAGCTGTTCGGAGCTCCATGAGGCTACCTGCAAGGCAGCAGGGTTGGGCAGGGTGGGCAAAGCCATGGCTGGAAGAAGATGCCCTGGAAAAGGACAGGGTGAGCAAAGCCATGGCTGGAAAGACATCACGGAAAGGAGATGCCCTGGAAAAGAGCAGGGTGGATAAAGCCATAGTTGGAAGGAGATGCCCTGGAAAAGGGCAGGGTGGGCAAAGCCATGGCTGGAAGGAGATGCCCTGGAAAAGGGCAGGGTGGGCAAAGCCATGGCTGGAAGGAGATGCCCTGGAGAAGGGCAGGGTGGGCAAAGCCATGGCTGGAAACACATAATGGAAAGGAGATGCCCTGGAAAAGAGCAGGGTGGATAAAGCCATAGTTGGAAGGAGATGCCCTGGAAAAGGGCAGGGTGGATAAAGCCATAGTTGGAAGGAGATGCCCTGGAAAAGGGCAGGGTGGATAAAGCCATAGTTGGAAGGAGATGCCCTGGAAAAGGGCAGGGTGGATAAAGCCATAGTTGGAAGGAGATGCCCTGGAAAAGGGCAGGGTGGATAAAGCCATAGTTGGAAGGAGATGCCCTGGAAAAGGGCAGGGTGGATAAAGCCATAGTTGGAAGGAGATGCCCTGGAAAAGGGCAGGGTGGATAAAGCCATAGTTGGAAGGAGATGCCCTGGAAAAGGGCAGGGTGGATAAAGCCATAGTTGGAAGGAGATGCCCTGGAAAAGGGCAGGGTGGATAAAGCCATAGTTGGAAGGAGATGCCCTGGAAAAGGGCAGGGTGGATAAAGCCATAGTTGGAAGGAGATGCCCTGGAAAAGGGCAGGGTGGATAAAGCCATAGTTGGAAGGAGATGCCCTGGAAAAGGGCAGGGTGGATAAAGCCATAGTTGGAAGGAGATGCCCTGGAAAAGGGCAGGGTGGATAAAGCCATAGTTGGAAGGAGATGCCCTGGAAAAGGGCAGGGTGGATAAAGCCATAGTTGGAAGGAGATGCCCTGGAAAAGGGCAGGGTGGGCAAAGCCATGGCTGGAAGGAGATGCCCTGGAGAAGGGCAGGGTGGGCAAAGGCATCCTTACACCCAGGTTACACATTTAGGTCAGCAGCACCTCAGCCGTGATTTCTTTTCCTTCAGGTCCCCTTTGGTAAAGGAAGAGCCTTCCAGCTGCTGACCCGCCGCAG
>VWZI01009426.1:0-10898 GCA_013396835.1 Psilopogon haemacephalus
ACCATTCTATGATTCTATGATTCTATGATTCTAAACTCAGCTCCCCCCTCCTGTTGTGGTTTTCCTTGTATCTTGCTTCTACATTCGGGAGGAACTTTCCCAAGCTCAAATGCCCGGTTTCCCACCAGAACAAGAACAAGTCAGGAACAGTCAAAGTTACAAACTATCAAATGCTCTACAAACTATCAAATGCTTGGTTGCTCATTTCCAACAGCTCGTGTCCTCCCTGTTCAGCTAGAAATTCTCCCACAAGGCTCCATATATGGGTACATACTTTAAAAATATATTTATTCATATAAATGCAAAAAGCAGACCACATACAGCCTCTGTCTTTGTGTGCACCCTGCTAAGGAATAAAAGGACTGTTAAAGTTTTCCAGTTGCACCAGGAACAATATAAATGTCTTGGCTGTCAACAGGGCAAATTCAAGCCCAAAATTGACAATTGTACCCAGTCAGCCTGGAAAAGTCTTGAGTTTCTGCATCATGTTTGTAACCCAGGCTTCACACTGGCTGCTGCTGGGACTCTCTCTAGTCACCAATACCAAGGTGACTTTGTCTTCAGAGACAAGGAAGGGGGGAACGTCCATTTGCAACAGAGCCCTAGAGCCTGACAGTTTTATTTTGCAAACACCCTTAAGTCCATGAATAAAACTTGTGATTGCTAGAACTACAACCACTGCACCCTTCATAGGAGGAAGAATGACAAGAAATATAGCTGCTCTTAGGCAAAATGAAATTGTCTATAACTTCAGGAGGTTATATTACTAAATTTTATTTGTTTCTCCCTTCAGTTACAGATCACTGCAACTCTAGCCTAAAAAAAAAAAATCATTAAATGGTTGGGTTAACACTAATTTTAAGAAATCTAATGAGACAATTCTGTGTTCTTAATTCTTCTTTGGAAAATATATTTGTATAATCTACAGGCAAAACAGTTTTCAGTTACTTAACTGTAAAAAGCTAAATGAACTTGCAAATAGAAAAACTTTCTTCACAGTGAGGGTGAGACACTGGAAAAGGTTGCCCAGGGAGGTTGTGGCTGCTCCCTCCCTGGAGGTGTTCAAGGCCAGGCTGGATGAGGTCTTGAGCGTCCTGATCTAGTAGGAGGTGTCCCTGCCCATGGCGGGGGGTTAGAACTGGATGATCTTTGAGGTCTCTTCCAATCTAAACCATTCTATGATTCTAAATACATCAGGTCTGTTGCACACTAGACCCTCATGACTATAAGACATGCATCAGAAGTATGTCTGATATCCCATTGGAAGGGTCATGAACTTTGTTATATATGAAATTCAGTAAGGTTTCAGTCCAGCCCTTGATCCATTCAATACAGCGTCATGTTGGGGGAAAGGAAAAAAAAAAAAATACATAAAGACATTAGTGAGGTGTAGACAAATATTTGGAGGTTCAGTAAAAGGTTGTTTTTTTTTTCCTAAAATGACATTGGAATAAGGGGAAGCAATGAAGAGAGGGGAGGATAAATGTCCAAACCCAGGTTATTTTGTGAGGCAAAATTCCACAGTGACCACGAACATCTAATTTATTTCAGCTGACACATTCTGAGTAGTACCTGGTTGCATATGTAACACTTTCCCCCAGGACACGGTTCTGTTTACACTCCCAGTGCTGCAAATTTATAACTGAGGCATTGTTTGGGTTATTACATGTAATAGGAACTGCATTTTCACAGATGGCTTTCCTTCCTTGCCAGATGTCTGTTTTTAATAGTGGCCTAATAACTACTGCATATGCTAACTTCATTCTGCATATGAGAAAATATGGCCTTGAAGGGACAAGCCCTTTATTTTCAGTCTACTTTTGTAAACACTGAAACAACTTACAAAAGTATGAATTGGATTCACTACCACTTGCAAGCTGGATATCAGCCACAGTTCTCTTTCTGAAAAATGAATGCTTCACTGCCACTGGACCTGCCAAGCAGGAGATGTACATTACTGGATTAAAATCCTGTTTGTGACAGACTGTAGATAATTTTGTAGCTATCAGCCTCCAAATCCTCTTTAGTCTTGGAAGTCTATGATTCACCTTCTGAACTTGCTTCACACAACCTTCACAATTATCAAACAAACCCCTAATTTATTGCTTCAAAAGATTACAGTCTGGAGAACCAAAGGAAACAGACAATGCCTGGGGGTTGAAGAAGGAGCGTGTAAACAGCACAGATGGGCTTCAAAGATAATGTTGAGCAGCATCGCCAGATCCAAACATTTCAAAACTATGACTCAGGCTGCAGAAAATTCTTGAAATTTACTTACAATTCATGAGATGTAAAAAATTACTTGTTTCACTAATGCCTGCTTTATTGTGGAGGCACATTCTCTGCCATACTGCCTGTCAGTTGTTCTCACCCAATAGTTTTTGCATCCATTGACTAATTCCAGCTATATTTGAAAGAAGAGCAGAGAGATGAATGGTGGTTAGCTGGGTTGGGAGTCAAGCCCATGCTGGCATTTGTATGGAGAGGAAGGCAGAGATAATTGGGACTTTGTCTGCACTATTCAATCCACCTTCACACATGCAGCTCTTCAGGTACTATGTGCGAGCCAGGCAGGTCAGGACTGAGAACTGCAGACATTATATGGGGCTGGACAGGGGAGCAGGGGGATATATGGGGAAACATGAACAATTTCATTCAAAGCATTCAGGAAGATAGCAAGCAAATGTAGCTGGACACCATGAGGTGTGAAGAAGGTTGTGGTCATTGTGACAAAGTAGTGTGACATTACCCAAGAGTCAGGTGAAGTTGCACACCCACGGCAGTTTCTCTGTATTTTAATCCCCGATGTCCATGACAAGGATGTTAAGCGCCAGATAACCAAAGTGGGACTCATAAGCCATTCCCCAAGTAAATGTAGTGAAAGATTTAGTGCCTCTGCATCCTCCCCTTTCCCTTTTGCTGCTGGATGCTACTCCATTACCCTCTTGCTGACTGTTGCTCTCTTGTAATTCACTAGGTTGTCCACTATATACACATGCAAGTGTACTACAACTTGCTTCACAGTAAAAGAGAAGACAACCACGAATTCAGGTATAGCAGTCTGGAAGAATGCTGGCCATGGACAGAATACAGGAACGTAATGGAAACCCCCCGTGCTAGTTTGAATTAATTGGAGAATTTGAGTGAGAAATTAGACTATTGGCTGAGAGAGGTAAACACAGTATGTCACTTCACCAAAGTTTTACTGAGAAAGAAAAAAAAAATGTTTTTAAAGTGCTGTTCCCAAAACACAGATAGCAGGCGGTTTCTGACCATTCTGGGCTGCGGCTGCTCCTCTTGCATGGTCTCCTTTCCCTTTGCCTTGGTAGCTAATTCTCAGTAAAATGACTAACTTCTTTCTACTACTAATCCCCCTGACCGATCTACTTCAGCTTATCTGCAGCATCAACAGGTGGTGAGATAAAACTGGGGAAGGGGAGAAAGGTGGTAGGGGGTGTTTGGTTACCCCTCTCTTGGGGATTTTGGTCTCTGGGAGGGGTGTGGTGTCTGTATTACCTTTTCACTGTATATATCTGTAAATATCTGTTATACCTTGTAAATATTTTTTGTATATTGTGCATTGCTGTAAATATAAAGTTTCATTTATTAACTTCCAGTGTTTTTGAGTCCTAGCCAGGGTTTATAAAAGGTGGGGGGGTCAGGTAACTGCTAAACCACTACACCCCCTCAAGCTGAGAAGTGTGACATAAATCCTGGAGTTTCTCTTTACCAAATCACTTAGTGCTAACCCAGCAAGATTGCTTCCAGAAGTTTGGTTTCTTTACACTTTCCTGTCGATGGCTATTGTTCACCACCTCCATCAGTCTGAAGGAGCTGTATGAGGACTGTGTGCGTAGAGAATCTGAATTCCTCCTCCTGCCCCCTCACTGTAACAACTGGTGCACATCATTAGAAAAAAAAATGACTCTCTAGTGGTGAAGTCCCCAGGTCATGAACAAATAAAGATATGTCTTTCAGAAGCACAGCTTTATCACATGGATTATGGTGTTACTTTACTCACTTTATTGTGACATAATTTGAGATTCTGATTTCCAGAACATTAGAAGAAAAGGTCTAATCAGAATATACCTATCTCAAGAGTTTTTCTGGAGGCTATAATATCAGAAGTTTTCCTTTATAAAAGATATTGCCCCCAGATCAGACACCAAGAGTTGTGTGGTACTGCAGTGTTTCCTCACTTTGAAACACACCGGCCCAAGAAATTTGCCCTTGACCCTGCAGTATGGCTACAGCACTATGCAAACATTGGTACTAAAACCCATCTGTCACATTTCAGCTACCTTTCCCTCAGTAGAGTGGTCCCTTTACTGCAGGAGGAACTGACTTTGGAGAAGCTCTATCAGATAAGTAATGGTCCATATAGTCAGCTCACTTCTACAGATACATAAATCCAAACCAACTCTGGTGGTGAGCAGAGATATTTTGAAATTGCTTCACTACAGATAGGTAAAAAGTCACTACTGTCTTAGGGTTTATATGTTCCTTGCTTTGTGTTCAAATGCAATAATTGTCTACAGATACTTTGCAGTGACCTCATATGACAGTTGTCCTCCTTTACACAGGACTGAACAAGCTCTAACATGCTAAAAGTGAACACTTCCCTATGCTACTGCTGAAGCCTGTCAAAAGGATGATTTATTAGAAATAGTATTTCTATAATAAAAATAAATAGATTTTAAACAGTTCAGCCGGAGTT
Organism: Psilopogon haemacephalus; assembly: GCA_013396835.1. Classification (NCBI taxonomy): domain Eukaryota; kingdom Metazoa; phylum Chordata; class Aves; order Piciformes; family Megalaimidae; genus Psilopogon; species Psilopogon haemacephalus. The sequence goes on from VWZI01009426.1 coordinate 4,718, forward strand.
CACAGAGAAGCAGAGGCTCACTGATTTTCCCGTCTAAGTAGCAAAGTAAAAGCATACATCTAATTCAAGATCACAAGTAAAAGAGTGGATTGTGATCGATTTATGGTTTAAAAGAAGAAAATGTGGGTGGTCAGCCATTTATAGGCATTCAGTTGACCATGTCCATCTCAGGGATTTGACATATACATTGCATATGAATGTATTGATTGTGGGTGATTGAAGAGGCAGAAACTATAAGTTATGTAGCTTTTATAATCTCCAAAAGCCCCACCCACAATCTGTGTGTAAATTGGTTTAAGTTTGGGTTCTAATTCAGTCGGGAAAAGTCTTCACAAGGATGCCTTCTCAGGTAATTCAGGAGAAATCAGGAAATTTGGAAAGGTTTGGGCATGAAACAGCTTTGCCCTACTTACAGATGGGAGACTCTCTCTTTCACGGCAGTGTCCGGAGTCCAGTGCCTGCCAGAGTCCAAGATTGCAGTAGGCACAGCTTTCACAAAGCCACGATCATGAAGCAAGGCAGGGGAAAGCCAGGGGTGCTCCATGGTGTTCCCACGAATGGCTGCAGTTTACCCTTAGAGGCNGGGGAAAAAAAAGCCTATTAGCTTTCAAATATTCATTAGATGAGTAAGATATTACAAAAGGACCTATTTTATAAATTATAAATAATTTTATTTCATATCCACTGTTTGTTTTTTTTTTCACAAATCTATTGTTCTTCTCAGATGTATTCAAGAACTCTAGTGTCCTTTATAACTCAAATTTTATGCTATTCATATTATCACCAAGTCCTCTATTTTATATAGTCTCCTCTCTGTAATAACAGAGATTTTTCCTTAAAGCGGTGTTCTTGATATGAAAGAATGATGATTTCTCAGCAGTTTCAACCTGTGGTCTAGGACCAGCAGCTTAATCAGGAAATGTTATGTTGTTCCAGAGCCAACAGACCTTGTTGGAAAGTGTGCTGGGATTTCTCAGACCACTTGAAGTCCAGCACTTTCTCAAAAGACTCTGCCTTGCAGAGATTTTGATACCGTATCAGTATGAATAAATGCATGACAATGTTGGATGAAGGTGAGAGCAAAGTACCTACGGTATCTTTGCAGATCAACCAATTGATCACTTAGAAAAATTTTCAAACATGAGAGACAGTCTGAGATAATCCATTGGAAAGAAGAAACAATCCTGGACAGCATAGCTCATCTTATGGAAAGACTAACCAGACAGGCTTTGTAGTGGAGAGTGAGATTCAGAGACAATATATGGATACAACCAAAGATAAAGAAAAGTAAGCATGAGTGTGTCACATGTAGGTAACCTCAAGTGATCCTCCACTGTTCTTCACAGGACAGGATCTGGGTAAAGACTATGAGTCAAAGCACAAGAGAAATCTGTGTGCCCTAGAAATATCAATTGCAGCAACTCAATGTTTGATGAAACTGGCAAAGGATGGACAATCAGCAGGGAATGAGATCTCATATCATCTTGGGCATGGTCCAGGCCCTGCTGAATTCAGGGAGATTTTGCCATGAGTTTCATTAGTGGTGAGTTTACTCACCAAGAGTTGTCCTTTCCTATATTCTTATTAACATAGTCAGCACTTTGCCTAAAACCACACAAGGCTGTTATCTACAGTGGAGGGGGGGCGGGGGGGGGGGGGTAATGAAATGGTAAAACAAACATTAGTTGTCTTGATTCTCCTTCATAACATGAATTCCACTTCAACTTAAAAATTAAATTGAGCCTCTCAGTGTGACTGTTCAAGCATCTTGCCCAGCCATTCATCTCCCAGCTGTGCAGTGTACCACTTGAACCTTGCTGCCAAATGTTAAGCACTTGAATAATCCATGCCTGGTGATTAACATTAAGACTCTTCTAATTTGTATTGTGGTATCAGCCTTTTTAATGTATGCGGCATTTAGTTTGTTTATTCATTTATGGGCTGAATATTTGCAGATTCCGTGTCTTTGTTTAACAGGAAGGTTATATATTGTTTGCTGCCTAAATAGCTTAACAGCTGAGAGCCTCACAACACATGAGTGGCAGAGTCAGAAATAAAAGGTAAAGGCTCTTATTTACAATCATGAATTCAACTCCCACCACATGCTGTTTTTATTACATTATAGACTTAATTATTTTGTTCTTCTAAACTTCTATCCTTACCCCGTATTTACAGTACTCATACTCCACTAGGACACTTTTTTTTTTAGATTACAAGTTGTTTGGAAAGTTTTAATGTGCACTTTGTCACAGACTGTGAAGTCAGTGAATCATAGAAGGCAATCTATCTGTTTAGATGTGAGTTTGTTCAGACTTTAGGTTAATATTTTGCTTGATTACAAGGGATTTGAAAAACATAGGATAAAGAATTAGAGAGACTGACAATCCTGGGGCTATTTTGTCTGGAAAAAAACTGAGAGGAGATCTTACTAACGTATAAAAATATCTGAGGGGTGGGTGTCAAGTGGATGGGGCCAATCTCCTTCTGGTGGTCTGCAGCTATAAGACAAGAAGCAGCATCTACAAATTGGGACATAGAAGGTTTCACCTCAACATGAGGAGAAACTTATTTATAATGAGGATGATGGAGCACCGGAACAGGCTGCCCAGAGAGGTTGTTGGAGTCTCCTTCTCTGGAGACTTTCAAAACCCACCTGGATACATTCCTGTGCAAACTACCCTAAGTGATCCTGCCTTAGTAGCGAGGTTGGACCCGATGATCTCTGGAGGTCCCTTCCAACCTCTAAAGTTCTGTAATTCTGTGATTACTGTGAAACTAATAAAACCTACATGATTTTACTCTGCTGTACAATGTGAAATCTTCCTGCTTTGTCTATGTGTATTTTGCAGTGTGTGTGCTTTAAAGTCTTCGTCCTGTTCAGAAAAGTAAAATAATGAACAGATTATGTTGCTCTATCTCAAGGAAGAAAACAACAAATAGAAGTGGCTTATATAAATAAAGGCAATTTTTACTTACACAGTACTGATTCAAATATTTATTTATTTTCTAACTCATACAAAATCAATGCTTGTGGAGGTATTGGGTTAAAAGTGTTGGAAAATGAATACTAGTTATCCACAGAGAACATATAGTATCAATAAAGCAATGAAAATCTCTCTGATTCGAGTAAGAAATATCTTCCACTTAGTTTACAGAAATGAGATCTAATGTCATATAGAAAATTATGTTTTAGGGCAACGGTATCAGGAAGGAAATAGCTATTTGTCTCTGCTGCTGTTGGAATGGGTCACTCTTCACCCAGTGGTGGTGGCTTCACTTCCACAAATCAAAGTGGGAAAGCTAACTATCACCATTGCCAGACATTTCACTTGTCTGCTTGTCAGATGATCTCTCTCCTCAAGGCTCATACACTTTCCAATTTTTCCAAGTTTGTAACACACTTCATTCACTATTGAGTTTGGCTATATTCAGACCAGAGACCTACATGGAAAAGACTGAAAAGAGAAGGAGGCTCTGTTCTACTAGAAAGTTATTTAGCAATCAGATGGAAAACTTGGCTGCAGGGGAAATAAACTTAGATACCAGAAGGAGTAATTTCTGGATAAAAGTAGTTCTAATTTTTAACATAAAACAAAGTGTTATTCAAGATTTGTATGTGAGTCATGCCATCTATATAGATGTAATGAAATGGTATCTAAGTCAATGTAAATTCTCCTATTTACACAAAAGAGGAAAAAGAATGTCTCCTACATAATTTTTTCATGTTTCTGTTCATATCTTTCACACTCACTAAAAGGTAGGGTTTCGAGTACCCATAGAAAAAATGCAAACGTGCAGAAAGAATATCCACTAGAAAGAAAAAGAAAAACAAAATAAAAAATAAGGCCCAAACCAAGTGCTATAACTGGATTCAAAGTAATTCAGTCCTGTCTAGAGTCAAATCATGTTCTTTTTTTCTCCTTACACAAAAGCTGTACTCGTATTCATATCACTATAGAAGAAAAGTACAGTTGCTTCATAACATTGGACAAAGCTTTCCAGAAACAAGATAGCAATTACCCAGAAATGCTATGGAAAACATTAATCACATAGGAACTTGCTATTTACATTAAAGATAGTAGCCTTTAAAATTAATTAAAAACAAAAGCCAAAAAATTCCAAATTTTCAGTCATATGACAGTCTGTCTAGAATGTGGAGTCTTTGTTCTTTGCTTTTTGTCCAGCATTTCTTTCAAGATATATATCTATATATACAGATATATATCTGAGAGAGTTGTATCAAAACCTAAAAGCATGACTGGAAGAAGAACCTGCAAATTTCATCTAAGACTACATTTGCAGTAGACAAACCTCCACAGAAAAAAATATGCTGGAATGATGCTTTAATGAAATTATGTTCCTTGTCCATGATCCACATAGGAACTCTGTAGAAACCTAAACATCTCAGTCCACCAAAGCAGAGCTGGCAGCCGTAGTGTGGCTTCCCTGGTGCTGCCACGCTGAAGAATCGTAGCCCTCATGGAACGCAGTGTTTTCTGTCCCCACAGAGGCTGCTGGGGTGGATGCAGAGCAGGGCCAGTGGTGGTAGTATGGAGAGCTGTTACCCTCTGTGTGAATTAAAAAAAAAAAATCCAAGTCCCTTGCCAGTCAGTGGAAACCACTCCTGTTGATGCCAGCAGGAGCTGGAGGCAGCCCCAAGGCAAGTAGCAGGTGCCAAGGATGGGAATGCAGGATGAGGAATTGTTGACCATCCCAGTCCAGCCCCAGCGCTGCCACTGCACCACCCAGCAGGCTTTGAGTTCTCTCTAGGATCTACAAAACAAGTCATTACTGTCATGCTTCTTCCATGAGACAACAGCTGGAATGTACAGGAACTGGTGAGCTCCACGGCACTTCCTATTCTAACACATGCAGGACACTAGTGGGCAACTAGCCCCCGTCATTTGTTTGAAACCAGCAAAATCCAGACGTAGGATATGCCCCTTAGCAGAGCAAGGACTGTCTGTTCTTCCAGCAGTCAGCACTCACTGCCTGGTCTCCATCATAACTTGCCAAAGCCAGTGCAAATTCACAGGAGAAAGAATGTTCACATCCAGAGGGTATAAATCCTTCCTTACAAGTGGGAATGGTGCAAGCATTTACCCAGCATTTCTATCAAATATTGTAGAAAAGGTTACACAAAAATATTTAAATATATGGATACAGATACATAGATATTACACTTGCATAAAATATGTATATTCAAAACCCTTTGGGTAGTTTCACAGTTAGCTGAAAATGTATGCTTTAGGAATATGAACAATTTCCTACATTTTTCTAATTTAAGTAGGAGGGGGAAGGGGAAAGAAGCATCAGCTTTATTAATACTGAATGCTAAGTGCAGAAGTTTAGCTGTAGCTGTAGGGTTTTGAAGCAATGGATTTGACAGAACCTTCAAGCATAAACTCTGTTTTAAAAATCCACATCTATTCCCTAGGTTGCTTATTGTTTCATGAAAATGAAAACCTACATGTCCTGCTTGTATCTGCTGGATCTCCTGAGACCATTCAATTAAACCTCATAAGCTTGCAATACTTCAATACAGGACTGTGTATTGGGAGTACGCATTAACCTTATTGCAGCATTTCTGTGATAATAGGAATTTGTAACCTCTCGTACCTTGTAGAATTTAACTTTAGAAATTAAAAAAAAAACCAAAAAACTTAAATGACACCACAAGAAGCCCAGAGCTGTAAGAAAATTAAAGTCAGTATGAAATTTTACTTACAGACCACATAATTTACATGGATTTATATAAATACAGAGATATTGAGATATTAAAATATTAAATCAAAGCTAATTAACAGAGGATAGAATTTTACATGATAACATATTTTAGTTCATTACATTTTGGCAACTACTTTTAGTGTCTTGAGATTATGCGAATTATATATATATATATATCCATATATCTGTAACATATATAAAGATATATATATATATATGTCCTTTTTTTTTCTTCAAAAATAGGGCAATTTTATAACTGCAATGAGATGTGACAAGTAGTACACTTCTGGGGAATTATTGCATGCCTCATGTGCATAAGGCAGAAGGAAGAGTATCTGACTTCAGACACCAAAGAAGTGGAATCATCAACCAGAAATGCACTGGAGCGATTTGGAACATCTTATTGCTTTTATAAAACTTGAAATTATACACTGTTTGTTGTTCTTTCTCTTTT
>VWZI01009426.1:22191-65015 GCA_013396835.1 Psilopogon haemacephalus
AAGGGAAAGGGGAAGGGAAAGGGAAAGGGAAAGGGGAAGGGAAAGGGGAAGGGAAAGGGAAAGCAGAAGGAGAAGATACAGAAGAAGGGGAAGGGAAAGGGATAGGGAAGAGGAGAGATGGGAAGGGAAGGGAAGGGAAGGGAAGGGAGGGGAAGGGAAGAAAATGTTACTTGTCTAATAAAGTGTTTAGGAAACATGGGTTTGTTTTACAAGGAAATGGATAGGTCATTAAAGAAGAATGAACTAAAGATCTGCCTGTAAAGTGCCAACATGGCAGAGAGTAAATGTTGTGAATTGAAGCCTTGTTAGTGCAGAAAACTAATGAGATAAATTCCACAGCTAGGCTTTTTCCCTCCTCATTTCTTGTATGTATAAAGATTGTGTACAGCTGCCGTATCCACAAAACACAGCACTGAGGGATCACCTTGAAAGTGATGCTGTTGAAACCAACAAGCAAGTAGAAGGTGGTATAGGGAACCTTGATGATTTATTTGGGTATTCTTTTTCCTTAGAGAGATAGGCATTTAAGAAATTATGGAAGTATGATTCATCAAGTACTGTTTTGCACCTTTGGGCAAGCAGATTTTTACAATGCAGTTAAAGGAACAACACAGGTATCCAGAAAGGAGTAGGAAAATGAGAAAGAGGAGGGTAAGAGAGAGAAAGGAGAATTCCCTGGTTCTGAACATGACTGGAATATCACTATTTGGCTACACAGAAAGCAGTAAGTATTCCAGGGTGACTAGTCCCAAGTCTTTAATGTACATTTCTGTAGTGTTGGTACATAAACATGACACATGATTAACAAGGAAATAATTTTAAAATCCTGAATTAAACATTACATCTTAAAAGTTAATAGAGCTTAATTCTGTCCATAAGTTCAGGGTCTAGCAAATAAGGTGTGTGGACCTTTTGAGTCTATTTGGGAATGGGACACTGTGGAAAATGAGTAAGTGACTGAGTAATTGCACAGCTGGACTGAATATGTTTAGAACTAAGATGTCACACTGTGCAACAGCAAATTGGCAGTCGGACAAGGGCTACTGTTCATCAGAAAAGCTGGAAGATGTGCTTATAGTAACACCTGGTATAGATACCTGCCAGATATTTCTGCAGCCCTAAAACCAGACAACATAACTGTCAAAGCAAAGGGCTTGGCTCTGTAAAAGACTGAGTTTCCTAACTTGCAGATACTTAACCTCTTGAACAGAACTGCAGCAGACAGCATTAACTGCTAGTGCCTTTCATACAATGATTAGGAAAACAAAGTATCACAGGAATACTAAGGAGGCCAAGCACACGAAGTAGGAAATTTCTGTAGCCTGAGTGTTTAGGGACTCATGCTGAATGTAAAACCAAGGTTCTTATCCACGTTCAAAGGGCCACTTATGTGTTATATGTTAAATAGTTCTTGGATGGAAAGCGCACAGAGTCTCAAAGAACTCAACCGAAAAAAATGCCAATCTGCTCCTGCTTGAATGCCCTACTTAGGAAATCAGTGGTTGAGGGAAGAGAAGCTGAAGATTAGAATCCATTTTGCAGAATCATTAGCATGCAGAAGTGGGAAAAGCATGGTGCTCATCGAAAAGGAATCCTCTCTGGACAAGAATCTACTCATTTGGAGCATTAGACAGGGATAAGGGTGTGGGCTTGGGTATCGATACAGCTTCACTGTTGACATGCCTTGCAGCACAGTTTAGGCCTGTGATGACTAGCTACCATCATAAACAATGCCCCACCATAATATTGAAGCCAAGAACCTTTCCCAGCAGATGGTAGGGATGAGGTTCATTGGAAAGGAAGTACAGGAAGAGCTTTATCATACAAGGCCACCAGATGTTCACTAGTATCAGTCTAGCCTGTGACGTTGTGGTGGTTTTAGAGTTAACACTCTAGTGTCATTCAAAATTTTGAATAAAGAATTGTATTGGATACAGAAGAAGAACATTTGTTTGCTGGACTAGTATATCATTTGTTGTACAAACTGTTCCTTGCTCTCTGCTTCCTGCCTCCTCCCCTTGTTCCCCGTGCTGGCTAATCTTTCATGGCTGCACTAACCTTGGCTGAGTAGGTAACAGCTGGGACCTGATTTTCTCTCTGGGAGGCAGAAGAAGATAGAGGTTGGCTCCTCCTGGGCTTTGTCCATGGGAGATTTCTCTGTTATCTCTAAACTGCAAATATATGTAAATATATTTTGTACATATGCATTGTACAATATGCCTTCAGATTTTAGCTTGCTGTAAAAATGTAGCTTTATCTTACTTCCAAGCTTTCTGCGTTGGTCAGGTGATTTTATTTTGGGGGTTAATTTTAACCCCACTACAGATGTTAAATGTCCTTTGCTGGTATTAGCCCTGACTGGAGTCCTACACAATAATAGTAATAATATCTTATTGAATGTCTTACACTTCTTTACAGGAGGACGATGCTTTCTATGCTCAGAGTATCCTTAGTTTACCACAGGACTGTACCCCATGGTGTTCTGAGTAGCCATTTAAGAAAATTTAGAAGTTTCTAAAAGTTCTACCGTTTCTGATGACATTTTATGACACAGAAACAAAGTAATGGGATGCTGGTAGTGGGATATTTTGAATCTAAGCTGTCTATGTTTGAGCCAAAGAAGTTAGGAGATTGCCTTTCCAGATTAAAACATTCCTGGGAAAGGAGAAAATAAGGTTAACTCTCTAGTTTGTGAAGCTGTCATTGTGTTTCAACCTAACACATTTCTGCATTCCATATCAGTCAAAAAAATTGTTCTGATTTTAAAAAAGTAAATTGGAGAAGTGGCTTTAATTTAATTTAGCAAACACAGGTGGTATTTTCACATTAAAAAACCAAACAATTAATAACAGTTGTAATTTTAAAAAAAATCTAGTTTTGCAGAAGTACATAGCTCCATAGCTATCCATAATTATGTTTACTATGACTAGAACGGGACACAACTAAATACCTAAATACTTCATTGCTTGATAGACAAAGCTTCATTTGAGCTGTTCCAGCCTATTATGCAAATTGTATCATATTAAACAAAATTTATTGATACTTATTTCATTGGAAGATGACAGCATCTCTTATTAGCTACTTAAAGCCAGACCGGCAGCTGAAAAACATTAACATGAAAGCTACACAAGCAAAAATCTTGCAAATCAAAAGAACCCTGCTTATTAGCTGAGATTTTACACCAAACACAATCTGTATCACTTCAACCCACAAATAGCAATTGTGTTAGTAAGTAATTAAAGCAAGGGACAAAGTCAAGACTACAATATTCTATTCCCAGTTCAGCTACTGACTCACAGTGTGATTTTGCTCATTTACCAACTATAAAATGGAAAACGTGATAATGATAATGACAGGGATAATAATACCTACATAAAAGAAGTGCTAGGAGCCTTAATGTTTGGAGGGAGCTTTGAGATAGAGCTGCTATATAAACACAAAGTACAATTAGCAAGGGACTACAAGCTTGCACATTCTTCGGGCTTTTAAAATTAAAGACAGGTGAACTCTGTATATCTGAGACCAAAACACATCTGTTTTAAGAGCTTATTTGAGAAATCATTATGTTTCACAGTTGCCATTATGCTGTATTAGATCCATGTTTTCAAGAAGGGCTAACTATTTGCCAGTTGTTAACAGGAGAAACTTTAACGGCAGTTCAAAATAATCTCATCACTGTGATTACTTGCTACTGCTTGTTTTGCTGTATTCTCTTCTTTGTAGATATGTGCAACAATGCATTTACATATGAGAACAAGGAGAAGAGGTTCAGTGCTTCAGTGAAAGTTGAATTCCTGAGGCATCGGTGAACTCAGAGATTTTCTCATACTACCCTGCCAAAGTCTCAGAAAATGTTCAAATATAACCCAAACAATCATTTCACTGACCAGGTCAGATGTCTGCTCTGAGCACAGTGATAGTCTCCTGCTTGCCAAAAGCCTTTGAAAAGAATGGATTGCTTTAGAAGACAAACCTACTACAAATGTGGATAAGAGACTCTGGAAAGGTGAAGTCTCACTTGCTGAAAGGGGAAAAAAATGCTTTGGAAAAGGACTATAAAGAACCAAAGTAAGAATGATAATGAAAGCAGATGTACTGATTAGAGAACTTCGAAGACTGCAGTAAAATATCACCCTGCAAAACAGAGGCATTTGGGAGGGTACAATGGTACTTTATTCCACATAATCAACTAGACTTTTAAAACAGGTTAAATCAGCTTTGAAAAGTGAGTAATCTCTGTGAGTAATCTCTGTGTGCAAACAAACGATTAGCGCAGAGGAGCACTGAAAATATCCTCTATTAATAGTTTGTTTTGTATTAGGAAAATAATAGACAAGACTACGTTTGTATAAACCTAGCAGACTGCAGGACCATGGAGAGTGAAATGATAGCAAAAGCATTTCTGTAAGTATACATCATTCTGAAAGACTTGCATGAGGATGACATTACAAATCCATTTCTATTTTCCTCAGAAACACAGCAAGCTCTCAGATCATCATTGAAAGGACAATGTTCTAAGTCAAGGCTCTAAGAAAACTGCTTGGTTCTTCTAAGCTAGTTACATTTCATTATTGTTAATTGTGTTACGATGTTAAAGTCTCCATTGAGTCAATATGGTGATACTGAAATATGAAAGAGGGATCACTCTTTGCAAGAGTAAAATTCAATTACAGAACCAGTGAGGTAAGGCCACAGAAATGATCAGTGGCAGAAGAAGAGCAGACCCCAAATGGCAGCATCTGTGATGTATATACAGAGTACAAAGACAACGTCTGCAGCATAAATTAGTAGGTCAGCCCAAATCCAAGGACGCTGCAAATATTTTGCAGCCAACCTAGCTGCTCTGCCATGGTAGAGCAGTCCTCACAAACACATATTTCCATGCTGCTGTTTAATATTTCAGAGGTGAAGAACAGTTAGCTGGAGACAGAGAACTAAATGCATAGGATCCAAAGGGGAGTTAGGGGGGGAGGAAGAACAGAATGGGCAGCAAGCAAAACACTAGGTGTGGCAAGAATTCTCCCTGCTAAAGGATTTTATCTTGTGACAGAGAGTAAAAAAAAATTCTCACATTTCTGCAGAAGAGAACACACATAGATTGCTTCAGCTTTTTTTTTTTTTATTTATTAAAAAAAAAAAAAAGGATAAACCCAAATGCTATTGGACAATGCCCATGTTCCTCTGAATAACAAAGATCAGGAGGAAATGTATTTTATGGAGATACTGTTCTGTAGCTGCCAGTTGTATCCTTTCCTTAACATCCATACGAACTACTCGGCACCAGTCTTAGCAACATGAGGGTTGTTTTTCTGCTCTTAATTGAGTAGAAAGTACTGTATGTCTTTGATTTGTTAGAGACATTAGTGAGGAGCAGAACCTTGGGAGAGATTTCTGAGGACAGTAAATAGGATAAACCCAGACAGAACTGATGTAAAATGAAATATAAAAGCACAAAACTGTTGTGGATAGAAAACAGCCTTTTGCGGCATCATCTTAAACACAGCTTTTGCCGGGATTTTTGCCCGTGAAGCAATGAGGACTCTGGAAAATATGAGGACTCTTGATCCACAGCATTAAGAAAAACAACTCCCTTATTTCTACTTGAGCTATCTCATGACATTTGCTCCTCAGAACTCCTTTGCTAATTTTCAGTTTATGCATTAAAATCACTTTGATGGATATTTCTTGTAACAAGTAAATCACTCCTTTGCCTCCAGAGATGATCTCAGAATCACAGAATTACAAAATGGTGTGGGTTGGAAAAGCCCTTCCAGCTCCCCCTGATAAAACAGGTTCATTTAGACACAGAGTCACAGAGAAGGGTGAATTACAATGAAGGCTACAGAGACGGCTGTTAGACCATGCCCAATGATTGTTTCATGCCATATTGATCTTGGCACTGCTCCTCTCAGCTCAGAAACTGGCAGATTTCATTTTCTTTTAGCCTCAGTAAGCCATGACCCTCCTTGTCTGAGAAAAGCCAAATAGGAGGTACAGAAGTATCAGTGTCAGAGGAGTGTGTTTGTTTGTGAGGAGGGCTGGGCAGCACCCAAAAAAGCGCAGTCAATATTTCATGAAGAAAGCCTTATGCAATATTCATCCTCCTGGTTGGTGCTCACATGAAGTCATCACAGATCAGTCATTATTGCTCTTCTTGCTGCAACCTTCATTCACCTTATCCTTCCACCTGGAGCACTGTGTGCAGTTCTGAAGCCCCCAACACAAGAAGGACATGGAACTGTTGGAGCCAGTCCAGAGGAGGGCCACAAAGATGATCAGAGGGTTGGAGCACCTCTGCTATGAGGACAGGCTATGAGAGTTGGGGGTCTTCAGCCTGGAGAAGAGAAGGCTTCAAGGAGACCTTATAATGGCCTTCCAGTATCAGAAGGGGGCCTACAGGAGCGCTGGGGAGAGACTATTTACAAGGTCTTGTAATGACAGGATGAGGAGTAATAGCTTTAAACTGGCAGCAGGGAGATTTAAATGGGGTATTAGGAGGAAGCTCTTTACAGTGAGGGTGGTGAGACACAGGTTGCCCAGGGAGGTTGTGGCTGCTCCCTCCCTGGAGGTGTTCAAGGCCAGGTCGGATGAGGCCTTGATAACCTGTTCTAGTGGAAGGTGTCCCTGTCTATGTCAGGCAGTTGGAACTGGATGATCTTTGAGGTGCCTTCCAACCTAAACTATTCTATGATGCTATGATTCATGTCTTCAGCAGGCACCTGACCTGACTGCTTCCATTCTTCTTTTCAGTGTCACCGCTGAGTCTCCCTGGGAGTTTCTAGGTCCTGTGTCTGAGCCCAGATCCTTTCAGCGTGAATGGGAGTGCTGTGTAGGCTGGAGGTGCCATGTGCCCAGCATGCTCCAGTGATCGTTTCTCCACTCTGAAAATTTTGCAGTTGAAGCATTGGATTCACTTCTGATTTGTTGAGTTGTAGAGGAATAAGGTCTGTGATTTCAAGACAGGGAAGTCAGATTAAATTACACTAGGGCTCAGAATTCATTCAAATGGCAAATATGCACTCCAGGGAACATTAACTTTTTTTCCAGCTGCACGCTGCATACATGTTATTTTGTATGCAGTCTGGTGTAGGTTAAAAAAAATGTCTCAAAACACTGGTGTCCAAGAAAAAAGATTAAAAGCATTAGGTACACAATTTCAGATTTCCCTCATAGACAGCTGAAATCCATTCTTTGCTTCCTGTCAGGTACTGATGCCAGCTCCTGGGGGCTGTTGAGCCTCCAGTTCAGTACTGCTCTTGCACCTTTAATTGCCTCTGTGGAAAAATCATTTGGTAGATTTCTGAATAAGTGGCTAAGGACTCCAATGGTGTTGTGACTAAGGACTCCAATGGTGTTCACATTAAGGACTCCAATGATGCTCATATTCTTTATTCTCTGAAAATGATATTATTTCTCTTCTTTTTTAGCTCTTTGGAAATGTGTCCTTGCAATTTGTTCTGGCCTGGGCTTTCTTCACTCAGTGATCCCTTGGGTTTCCTAGTCCCTGCCCTGCAACAAGATCAAGATTTCAAGTGAGCAAATGAACACAGTTTACATCACCATATTCTGGGTTCTCCGTCTTTGCTTTGAAATGCCTGCTCATATCTCATATCCTAAACATAAGGCAAATTTCTCAGCATCTTGGACTTACTTCCTTTACGAATGGTATTTCTCAGGTTGTCAGTTCCACATCATCTCCAGATCTTCACATCTTGTTCTACATTTTCTTCTGTAAGATAACTGTTATCACCTATATATAGCAGAAACAGAGCAGGCTCAACATATTGCCACTTGTCACTCTTATCCCACTGTCTCTGTCTACCCCTCTGTCCCATTTACCATCTCTGGTTTCTGTTAGAAAATCAACAGAGCATTTCATCATCAGTGTTCATTTGTTAACCTTACAGATTACTCTCTCAGTAGGTATTGAAAGCTATCCAGAAGCCCTTGCAAAAGGTGCCCATATGTTCTCCTTGTTCCATTCTCATTTGTCTACCTGGGAGAGATTAATCAATATGGCTATATTTGAACTTCTTTTATGTGCTTGTACTTAGAGTCTCTTGTCAAAGGTTAGGGCTGGGCCAGAAATAAAATAAGTGACAGATTAACTCCTCTTTCTTCTCAAAGGGGAAGAGAAAGGAATAAGGGAGAGGAACTTATGTTTTGGAAAACAAAAACTACTTTCATGAAAATAATAATAATAATAAAATCAAATATATACAAGACCAGAACTGAACACCACCACCATAATGACAATTAGTCACCACTGATGCTGTGGCAGAAGTTCCAGACTGGGACTCAGTGGCAGATGGGCACCAAATTCAGGAAATAGATTATGGAACTGGATTCAGGAATTCACAGATCAAGACTGAAAGCAGAATGGCCAGAATTCTCCTCAGATGCCAGCCAGTGAAGAAAAGGAAATAAAGAAGAACTTGAGTCTCATGATCCCTCCAGTTTACAGTAAATATCATGTGTATAGAATAGCTCATCAGTCAGTTTAGGATCACCTGAACTGCCTGCTCCTCCCTGCAGATGTGGCCTTTTACTCTGCACACCCAATGAAATACACAAGATTTAGCAGTGACCTTGATCTGCCTACCAATCCTTGGTACTAACTCAGGAACACTGAGTGTTATCACTGCTAGAAGCAGACACTGCCTCCAAAAACATGCTGTTAATTTTAGAAAGTGCAGTTACTTAGAAGAGACTGAGCTGAAAAGTAAAATCACTTAACAAAATTAGTTTTGTTCTTACTCAAACCATAACATCTGTAAATAATCTGTCCCTCCAAGTGTCCCCTATTTGTCTCACAACAGCTTTCCAGAATCTTAAAATGAAAGCCAGGAAAAGGATCTGTAGTTACCACTTCTTTGAACTTTTTTTTTTTTTTTTAAGTTGAGATGCCAAGGTAGGTACTTCTCTAAGTGCAGTAGGCTCAATCTTCAGCTGGCATCAAATCAATGGAGCTGCACTTTTTTTTTTTTAACCCAGTGAAAGTTTAATGTGTCTTCAGCTTCTAGTACACCCATCACTGTATAATCTGAGATCTGTGAACAGCTCATAGCCCTTTAGGAACCACTTGTTACTGAGCACACCTGTGCTCCTTGCTGAGCCAAAAACCAATATGCACTCCATTCAGCTCTCTGAAGGTAGTTTAACACATTTTTTCACAGACAGGGAAGGCTAAGAGCATACACACACATATTTATGAAGACTCAGCAGATGAACAGTCATTTATTTAATGGCAGGGCCCAATCACATTCTGTTGGTATCTGTATTTTCTAAGTAAAGTGCTTTTCCCTCTTCTATTTCCACTGGGAAATTGAAGTCCTGCACCCAAGTGCCCTCTTAGAGTTTTGTTTGGCTCCATCTGCATTTCTAATCCTTCAGTCATTTTGAAGGCTTTTTGAAGTACACATGGCTTTAATATAGTGTTCTTATATAGCTTTCTCAGTAAAACTTTTTACCTTTGGGTACTGGAAGATAAAATGAACACTCACTGAAGCACTAACGTCTATGCTTGACTATGATGCAGAGACAACAGCAAGAGGGCAGGTGGCTTTGTTGCTTTTTCTATCTGCAAATGTCAGAAACTCCACAGGTCTATAATGAAATTACAAAACATGTTCCCTCTGTGTCAGTTAACATGTGTGCTTAGATTATGGTTTGGGTTTTTTTCTCCTTTCCTTTTCTAGGTGAGGCCTTAATTTTCTCCCAGGAAATTTTAGGTGTGCTCCAGACAATACACGAAGCCTTCCTTTCTGCACAAGCTCCTCCTAGGTGAAGGAGACTGCTGGGGAAACATACATGACATTTTGAATGGCTGTAGAATGTACTGTAAATAGAATCTTCTTCATAATGGGAATACAAGTTAGACTGTACCTCAAAGGCAGAGCAAGAGAGAAGGACACTTTTTGACCTTTTCAAGTCTGACATTCCTGGAGATGAAGCTGGTTTCAGGCATCTTATTGTGAGACCTGGTCACTCAGAAAAGAGCCTGGGCACTGCCTTCAGCTACCTCAGAGGGTCAAATGGGTGAACAGTCACCCACTCAGCTCAATTGTTTGAGCATTCCCAGGAAGTTTAAGCTGTAGACCAAATACTATATACCAGGCTACAGGATTTTCACCTTTCTTTCTTGTTCTGTGAGAAATATTAATTCTCTGGGTAATTCTCCCCTCCATTTCCTGACGATATTTTTACCTGAAATGTATTATCCTTGTTCTAGTCATTTGCCTCTATTAGATTTCAGAGATTTGATGTGATGTGCTAAGAATTATACTTCTGTAGGTGACCACTCTGCCTGATTATTTTTCCTAAAGCATACGGGGGTCTCCCCCTACATATACACACATGTGATCTCAGTTATCTGCATTTAAAGCAACTTCTAGAGACTCTGCATTTACTCACAACCCTCTAGCTATTTTCTTAATTGGCTGAATCATATTTGTGGAGCCTGAAATATTTTTACCGCTTTCCTTTCCACTTCTGAACATAATTTGAAGTTACTTCCAAAGGTTCATGTCATAAGCCACTGCTATAAAATAATTTTAAGATACACCCTGTTTTATTTATTGTTTCTTATAAACTCTTTGGAAGCTCCAACTTCAATATACTTGCTGACCAAAATGTGTTTCTTCCTGATTATAAAATACACACTGGTATATGATGCTAGGATTACTCACGTCTGTTGGGATCTAAACAACTTAGCAAGATGAAAGAAGGAATCAGATTTTTATTTGCACAAGAAGTATAGCCAGGGCTATAGCAGTTAATGCTAGCAGCATTAGCAGGGGGTGGGTATTAAATGCCATGTCTTAAAACAACCTGGCTGCTAGAGATTAGGGTAGTACCAAATGTGTGGGCCATATGATCTGCCTACTGCATAGTTCATAATGCTTATATCTGAATCACCTCATACCACCAACTGCAGGCGACTGACAATAGATCTAATCCCTGTTCCCAACTTTTGTTAGGATCCGAGGATCCAACTGCCTCTTTAGAGAAAGCAGCACAGAGAAAAACACAGAAGCAGTGTGAGCAATGTCTGTTCTTCTTGTGCTTTGTCCCCTATCCACAGTACAATGCACCTAGCTGGAAGTCCACTGACATGAATAGGCCAGAAAACACTCCCCAAAAGACTGCCAGAATGAGGTAGGATCTTTGAATGATTCTCTCTTTCTATATGCAAGATTATTTTGCAAGGATGTCTGTGGTTAATATGCCCTATGGCAGAAAAACTATTTTTCTAATTTGGGAGGAGACCTTTGAACTGCCAACTGATATTGCAAAGGAAACATTATAGCTAGTTAGTCAACTTCCCTTGACCTTTGTTTCAAAACAGAGGAAAATATCTGGGTCTGATCAGCCAAAAATTACACAGCCTGAATTCAGATTCTGCTTTGATCTCCCTTTGATCATACATTTACCAGGAAAAATGAGCTCGCTTGTATTTAGGGTTTGTCTGCAGAACAAGAAAACAGACACAATGAAGTGGAGGTGAACAACACATTGTATTGATTCTAATTAATAAGCAGTTCGACTCAGGTAAGTATGCATAGCTATATACATAGGTGTAAATGGACATAAGCATACGCATTTTGAAAGACCAAAAAAAGGATATTTTCCAGTATTTTTGAAAGCTCTGATTCCAGTCTTGCTTGATTTAGAGTCAGTGATACATTTGAAACAACACTGCTCCAGTGGGTACTTTCCTTTGTATACCCTGTCCTGCCCAAATCAAGGTACAACCAAGAAAGATGTAAATTCAGTTCTGAGTGAAGACTTTATAATGTAAAGTCATCACTTCTCCATCCTGGTTAAAGCCACTGTTAAATCTGGCTTCTCACTATGAGATTATCAGTGATCTCTGTAGTGTAAAACTGCATTTTCCACTGTTACAGTTCATATTCTGTGAGAGACAAGAAAGGAAAAGTAATTTAGTAAAAGCAGTAGGTTTTTCTGGTTGGATGGTGAGGTAAATGAGAAGCCATGGTTCAGAGAACATGTCTGTCATGCCTAGAACCCACAAACCCAAAACATATTCACAGATACAGAGCCTTGGTAAAACCTAAGCCCTTGTCCTTTCCCAGCTGCAGATTGCACAGCTGTGGACACCAGTGTAAAGCTCTGCTCAGTGCCACCAAGTAAGAACAACAACAAAACAGATGAACAAGTGACATATGCTGGAAGTAATTCTGAGGGATCAATATAGTTTACCAAAGTAAACGTTGCTTTTTTTCAGATGAGTACTCTCCTAAATCTGGACCGTCTCAAATTAGGACTCTAGGACCTGTAGCTTTGGATAAAATTGCTTTCCAAGCCTATTAGGAGAGAGGAATGCTTTGCTTCTAAATGCATTGAATCACATTCTAGCCCAAACCAGTCCAGGCAGTCAACTGTGCTTCACTTCCTTACCTCAAGGCAACCTTACTTTAGTTTCTGGCTGGGCTAAGATCTTACACTGAAAATGAAATGTATTTGCTGATGTCTGGCAGCAGCCAAATGTACAGTGTAGCAGAGGAACTGAAAAATCAGTTCACAGGACCACAGGATCATAGGATTTTAGAGGTTGGAAGGGACCTCCACAGATCATCAAGTCCAGCCGCTCTGCCAGAGCGGGACCATAGTCTAGCACAGATCACACAGAAATGCATCCCGATGGGTCTTTAAAGTCTCCAGAGAAGGAGACACCACAACCTCTCTGAGGACCCTGTTCCAGTGCTCTGTGAACCTTACAGTAAAGAAGTTCTTTCTCACATTGAGGTGGAACTTCCTGTGCCATAGTGTATATCCATTGCCCCTTGTCCTATCACAGGGTGCAACTGAGAAGAGTTTGTCCTCTCCTTCTTGACACCCAGCCCTCATATACTCATAAACATTGATTAGGTCCCTCTAAGTCTTCTCTTCACCATACCAAAAAGTGCCAGGACCCTCAGTCTCTCCTTGTCATTATGTTGCTCATGTGGTAACAAGATTCAAAGTAACACCAGAAGCATTGTTCAGTTTATCTTTCAAACTTGGATACCACTACAGAATAGATCAAGAAAAGATAATGAAACAATTCCATCAATGTTTAAAATAAACATAGTGTGATCATTTCTATTTGCTTCTTCTGCTATAGGCGCATAGACATAAGACACTCATGCTCTGGTAGCCCGTCTTTTGGAGACCTTTGGCACTTCACCTGGCAAAAATCAATTGGTCATGGCAAACTGAAACCAAAGACTCTAAAAAATGTGAATGTTCTGTAGCGAGGAAGGAGGCAACTACTTCTTTATTTGTACTTTTCTCCCAACATTGAACAGAAAAGTAAATGTAGCCCTGCCACAACGTTCATAAGAGAAGACTAAAGATCTTAGTAATTACAATGCTTTACATTTAGCTTCTAATCCTGGCAAAAACAATACAAAAGGTCTTAAGAAACAGTCTCTTCATTTGCAGAGAATAATGCAATGGTGAGCAATAAGGATTTATAAAGATTAGATTTTGCCTGACAAATCTCACACTTTTTAAAATGGAATTACTGAATTAATGGTTGAATGGAACGGGAAAAAATAATGCAGTAGTCTTCGATTTAAGCCATATTTTTTTAACAATTGGTCTGATCATTCTGTCTCTCAAAGCCAGGCAGTTATACTGACATAAGATTGGAGAGCATGAGAAGGTTGCTTCCTGTGTTTCACATTTGAGCTTAAAAAGCTCAACTGAGCATTAAAAAAACTGAATCAGCTTGCACAAAAATATGTCGTTTGGTCTGAAGTCTGGAACAAACGACAAAATCAAGGCTAATAAACAGTTTACAGAGAGAACAGGTAAATATTTGGAGATCAGTCGTGGGAAGTAATACTTCCATTATGAGCTAGAAAGAGGAGTAAACAACATATTAATGAAATTCATAGGTGATACTAAAATGAGAAGAGATGAGAAAAACAAAGAAGCCAGAAATATAGGACAAAGTGATTAAAGTAATTACTAACACAGGCCAAAAATAACAAGAATCACCTTGGAAAAACATAGTGAAGGACACCAGCACAGGAGAAAGGAAATTAGCAAGGAAGATGGTTTCCATATGAAGGAGGTTCTTGGCTGCCAGAAACTTGATAAGGCCTAAGGGGATAAAACCCAGCAAGTTACATTCAAGCTTCTAAGCAATATGGTGGTAGAGAAGGTGCATATAATCTGTATATGTTTGTGCAAAGATGCAGCAGCACAGATCACCAAGAACCTCTGAAGTGTTACTGAAGTGTAACACATGGGAAATACTGCTTCATTTCTAGTGAGGTTTTTCACAGATCATAGGAGAGTTCAAAGAACCACAAGTCAAATGGGAGCACTAGAGGAGCTGGTGCCCAAAGAGTGATTAAATTGGAAATGCATAGCTTGAGCAGGAACCAAAGAATGTAACACAAACATCAAAAAGGTGCAATCAAGGAAAGAATGGAAATTGAGGCAGGAAAAAGAACAAAGAGTCATCAAGAAAAGGTTTGTGAGATCCAGAGGACTTTTCTCTCTGGCTCAGTCTCATGACAGATATAGACGTAACAGATACACAATTTGGACTTGGCTGTCCATGCCAGTTTTTAGTTGCTGAGTCGCCCTATTTTCCTCACTCTTTTGGTTGTAAATTGAGCTCAGTTCTTAGTGTCCTGGCTCTTTCTCCTACTGGTCTGGCCCCATTCCCAACTGTCTCTCCTGGCTTTGAGCCAAGTACGCATATTCTTTGTTTGAGTTGTTAGCCTATAACATGGAGGTCAAATCTCACTTCTACCAGGACCTATTTCCCTCCTAGAAACACAGTACTCAGAACAACTTCTGCATTTGAATTAGTCAAGCTTTCAAGTGATTTTTCTGGATATGTTTTTATTTAGACCTTACTGATATTGTCTCCAAACTTGTTTCCAGCATGTAAGAGGATGCAGAATTTGCAGATGAAGTTTTGTTCTTAAAGGAATGGGAGCCTGGTGAAGAGAAATTAATGAAATCTCATAATGATATTAAAATTTGTCAGAGAATGTGCTGGGGGAAAAGCAATTTATACACAATGAGGATGGCTACGGAATGTGTGGCACAAGTCATTAAACATAAGGGCTGGCACACTAGAAAAGGTGACCAATGCATCTAAATGGAGCCAAGGTCAAAGTAGATATGAAGAATTTTCTAAAGGGTTAGGACTGACATTGGTAGGGCATGATGGGAAAGGCTAAGAAAATGGTTTTTGTTCATGCTAAAATGCCCAAACATTATCCTGTCTTACTCCTTTCCTCCTGAGAGACAACCTTCGTGGTCACAGCACATGCAAGAGGTCAGATCTGCTGTGGAAAACCCAAGAAGCTTTCCTCAAAATTTTTCTCACTGGAAATAGCTTCCTACACTCACTATCCTCCTTTAATAGAATGAATTTTAATAAGAATCTTTTTTCAATTCCACCACCCCTACTGCTTCAGTTTTATGTGGCTTTGCCTTTGTTTTCATGTTCTTTCCATTCTGCTGCATTATGAATTCTCATTTTACTTGCTGAAAGTTAGAGCTACTGTACATATATTTAGAATACATGGGGGTGTATGTAGATACAGATATTAATAGATATATCAGCATCATGTAGCTCATTACTGCTCCAATAGTATCAATTTTATTCACTATATGGCATGCTACATGGTTCTCACCTTACAAACTTTAGTTTGTTTGCGCATGGTCCACTAAAAACTGACATACAAATGTCCAGTACTTCAGTATTCAGGATAATTCTTGGTTATGTTTGTTGGTTCAGCTGTGATACAAAGAACCTGGTAATAAAATAATCTCAAACTAATTTAACCAAGGTTTGCTTCGAAAAGAGAATTTTTGTGATAACTTAAACAGTACAAGTCTAAAGCTGTTTTATTACATTTATAAAATGAGCAAGGACATTAGCATGGCCACATCCTGCTACTCAGAGAGAATTAATGCTTATTTTCATCCTTCAGCATTTGTCCCTATTTGTACATCTTAAAGCCACAGGAGAAAAATGGTCTACTGTCATCCAGTACTTTGTAAAGTCACAGAATTTGAGTATTTTGTTCTCTGTGAGTGATGGATGTCCAAAAAAAGCATAGCACATCTTGTAACTTAAAACTTCATTTTACATGAAAATACTGATCAAAATACATACTGCCATAATAACTAGAAATTAATGTTTCCAGAATTCCATCCAATAGATAAGAAGTAAGTTAAAATAAATAATAAATTCCCTTTTTTCACATAATTCAAACTCTGAAAGCCTGATACCATGGTTCATTTTCATCTCTGTGAACTGCACTTTCAGCTGCATTTTCTATGATATTGTAATCATTCATCCATTAATATTTCTCATCCCTCTCTAAAACTCACACCAGATAAAATCAGGCCCCGGGGAGTATCTCTGGAAAACAGGATATGGTGGATGCATAGAGCAAAGAGGGTTCCCTGTACCACCACACACAGTCATAAAAGGAGCAAGAGATCAGCAGGTTTTTAACCCTTAACCTCCATCACCAGCATGTACATACTCTTGTCCTGCAGGATGCAATCAGAGTCGTGTATCATCCCCGTCAAGGTCCAGGCTGTGTATATCTGATTGTCATGGAGACTGTCTCAAAGTTTCACTGTGGTTCACCAGCAGCAGCAGCAGCAGCAGCAGCAAAAAGGACAATAGTACTTGCTCTTAAATGGATGAAAAAGGAAGCAACAAAGCACACTGAAAAATGGAAGGAGCTGTGAGTGAAAGGGATACGAGTACAGGAAGACACTCTTCAAACTATTACAAAGGGCTAGAGGTATAAGTTAGAGCAACCTTCCAGCTACTCCGATACAATTATGTGCTCATATTTTTGCATCGTTTCAAGTAATTGTGCCTTCAGGATAAACACAGGACGAGCATTTTCAAGGCTGGCACATTTCTCCTTCCCCCCAAGCTGGAATGTTGGGGTGTTTTAGATTAAATGTGTTAATTAGGAAACAATTTAGTTTACGGTGTCTTGTCTGGTCTTCCATTCCTGTGGGCATTGTAAATACAGAGTGCAATATACAATGACTTGGAACAAGAGGCAGACAGAGTCCCAGATAAGTGAAAGGTGTTAAAAGAGTTGATTTTTTTGCAAGGCCTGAGGCAAATAAGTGATTTGCAGAAAACTGAGGCGACAGTTTTGTGTCAGATAGAAAATTTGCTAAGAATTGCCATTTATGACCATCCATAAGCTATTCTCAAGTAAGGACAGTTCTCACAAGAAATGGAGGTAAAAGCTAGAGACGAGCAATATAATATATAAATTGGTACAAAACAACTGAGTGTAATCACACCTCAGGAAAAGAAGTCATCAGACAAAACTTCCACTGTAAGTGTAGTTAATAAAATGGTTAGAAATACAAATCTCAAAAACTGGTTGGTGAACTTCCTGTCAAGATTTATGCTCATATTACCATAAAAATCACAGCACCTATTAAAAACAAAACAAAATAAAAGACTGATACCAAGGTTGTGATCTGAATCAGTACTTTGAAAATGTGAAAGACTCCATCACCCTCAAAATGGAAGTAAAAAGTTACAATGACATCAGAGAAATAGCAGAGCAAAAGATGCTTCTGCAAGCTTCTTCCACAACATTTGGAGTAAACTGCTGTGGGAAGGAGATCTGCTCTGGAACAGGCCAATACACTGGAAAATCATGCTGATTAAAAATGAAATATCTTCCTTTGAAAGTGAGCAGATAGAGTTTGACGGGCATACATGCAATTTCATGGTAACAAGTAAAGCAGGTCTCTGGGAATATCCTACACAAAATTCTATACCATAGAAGCTTCACTCTTTGATCTTTAAGTTACAAAGGTACAGCTCGTAGAGGGGAGAATATTCCTGTAACAGATTCACAGAATCACCAAATTAATCAGGTTGGGAAATACCTTTGAGATCATAGAGTCAAACCCATCACCTAACACCTTCTAATTAACTAAACTGTGGCACTAATTGCCTCGCCCAGCCTCCTTTTAAACACCTCCAGGGACGGTGACTCCACTGCCTCCCCAGGCAGCCCATTCCATGTAGAACTTCTTCCTAACATCCAGCCTAAACCTGCCCCTGCACAGCTTGAGGCTGTGTCCTCTTGTTCTGTCAGTGGGTGCCTGGGAGAAGAGACCAAACCCCACCTGGCTACAACCTCCTACAGACAGTTGTAGAGAGCAATGAGGTCTCCCCTGAACCTCCTCTTCTCCAGGATAAACAACCTCACCTCCCTCAGCCTCTCCTCACAGGGCTGTGCTCCAGCCCCCTCACTAGTCTTGGTGCCCTCCTCTGGACATGTTCCAGCACCTCAACATATTTTTTAAATTGAGGGGCCCAGAACTGGACACAGTGCTCAAGGTGTGGCCTAACCAGTGCCAAGTACAGGGGAAGAAAAACCTCCCTTTTCCTGCTGGCCACACTATTCCTGATACAGACCAGGACACCATTGACTCTCCTGGCAACCTGGGCACACTGCTGTCTCATGTTCAACCTACTATGTACCACCACGCCCAGATCCCTCTCTGCCTAACTGCTCTCCAGTCACTCTGTCCCCAGCCTGTAGCACCGCATGGGGTTGTTGTGGCCAAAGTGCAGTAGCCAGTACTTGGACTTGTTAAAACTCATGCCATTGGACTGTGCCCATCTGTCCAGACTGTCCAGGTCCCTCTACAGAGCCCTCCTACCTTCTAAAAAATTGACACTTGCCCTCAGCCTGGTGCCATCTGTCATAGATTCTTTCTCAAGGAAGGCTTGAAGGAACAGAAGCATGTGATAAAACAATTGATGATGTCTGCTAAAAAGGGAAAAGTAGCAGAAAATGTGAGAGAATGACAAAATAGTGAAGTTTCAAAGAAAAACAGCCAGCACAAAACCAACTTCTAGATGGTACCTGTGACCTGGAAAGATAGCTGGATGAGGTCTTGAGCGACCTGATCTAGTGGGAGGTGCCCCTGCCTATGGCGGGGGGTTGGAACTGGATGATCTTTAAAGTCTCTTCCAACCTAAACCATTCTATGATTCTATGATTCTATGATTCTAGAATTGACTGTGGGTAAAGCAAAAAGGGTAAAAAAATTTCAAAGAAAAATAGTTTAGGTTCTGTTTAGGAGTCTAGGAGCCATATGAGTTTAGGAACCATATGGGACATCTGTGTAAGCATTTCAGCTTGGGATGCTGTAACAGCCTGGAGATAAATCACTGTGCTTGCAGTGACCACCAGAACCAGCAGAACACCACCCACACTGGCAGAACCACTAGTGACACTGTACTGTGCCTTTGCTTATGTGCAATACTTAACTCAGATGAGAGAGAACATTCCACCTAGTAAGCAGACAGCTCATGATAAGGTCTACTGCTCTGGGCAGAAATGAGCCAGTTGGTATCTACAGACTTCTGCTGTTTGCAGGACAAATACATTTTATGTGCTCACAGACAGAGAGAAAAATTATGTAAGAAACAGTTCTAGGATCCTAAATTTCGCACTCTCCATTTTCCTTTCTCTGTGCTAGTCCAAGCAGCTGAAAGTAGGTTATCATGTTTGAAAATTTAAAAGCTTGTTTATTTAATGCCTTGCTGTGTGAATTTCCATCCTTGGGAGCACTGCTTTTGAAGACACCATGGATCACAGAGTACAATGGCACAGAAGGAAACAGTTTGCATGAGTTTACTTCCGATGTTCCATGCCTGTGGCAGGGGGTTGGAACTGGATGATCTTTGAGGTCTCTTCCAACCTAGACCATTCTATGATTCTATGTGAGATTCATTTAGTTCTGAGACAGGTCTCACTTTGTGGACCTCTTCCCAGGATGCAATTTCCTATATAACAGATCACATATCCCTCTAGTTTCTCTTATATGCACAAGACACCCAGTAAAACAAATAGCAGTTTTAAGAGTCAAATCACTGTTTTACAAATTACACAGCAAACTGCCCTTACTATATCATGTGCAACTTTTTTTTTCCCCCATCCAATCAATTATCTGGCTTTGTGTAGACATAATTATTAGCAGTAGAATGTCTTCTGTCTCTCACGGACAGAATGACACTGTTTTACACTGTCAGAAACCTGTGTGGTGGATGATGCCCAGGAATGCTGTGAAGCTTTAGATGCCTGCGTACTTACCTGCCTGTTTCCAAGCTTTTTAATCCAAGCACAGAGGCTGCAGCCATTTTCTTCTCACACAGCACTGCAGCTTGTCGGGCAGATGATGTGTTTCCCACATGAGAGGGGAGAGGGCAGGCTTCAGCTTTCATTAATATAAAATAAAAGCCACTTTAAGATCAAAAATACAAATTTTATCCTTTCTATTCATGAAATGATTGTTCAGACAGAAGGTGATTGTGTTAATAAACAATTTTTGGCACATGTAATGTCATAGTGATAAAGTTGTTATTCCTAGGAGAGGCTCACAAGGCTTGACAGCTCAACAAATGGCCTCTTCATGCAAACCTGTAGCTAACATCTGCTCCTAGGACAGGTCCAATAGATATACATAGGAAAAATCAGCACTGACTTTCTGTTTGCATCTACTTATGTCCCACAGTACTGTTTCAACCTTAGAAGTATCATTACCTGCATTTAATTCCAAGATCATCCTGTGAAATAAAATCTCTGAAGAACAACACAAGAAGGCAGCTAAAATCCAAGCAAATCCACGTAGAGCAGACATTGGTAGCAAGACAATGGAAAAGACAACATGAAGCTGATCAAAGAGAGATTTGTACATGAGTAATGTGGTAAAATTCTTGCTTCTGATTACATATACAAAATATTGAGGATTTTATCAGGTTTGCCTTGACTTTTTTTTTTTTTTTTTTTTTAGAAAATCAGTCACCAAAAAAATCAATTTTCTTAGGAATTAACCTGCTTGCTTTTCTGGGCACAGCAAAGCCCAAGCATCACTTGAGTCTCAGAGTTCCTCAGACAAGGACAAGTCAAAGTCTCGAAGGAAAAAGAATCTTCTCTCTATCCCAGAAGTGACCAGTTTTGAGACAGTTTTCTTCAGGTGGTTACACAGCCTGGAGGTGCCCCCTACAGTCAGTGCCAGGTGAGCTCTGCCCAGCCCTGAGGTACTGTTATGCGTACAGCAAAATGCACACACACTCCAGGAAAGAGAGAAGACTGAATCAAGTGACAGGGACGTAGAAGGAGATGCATTAATCATCAGCCTAGAGAGATACACAGAACATTGTTCCCAGAAATAGAAAAGATTTTAGAAGCTTTTCTGTACTGAAGGCAACAGTAATTACCATCCTACCTCCAGCACAGTTTGGAAAGGGACTGATTCTACACTGGAGTGTCTCAGGGTAATACAACAAAAAGCAAATAAACTGGAAGAATACTGGTTTTCCTCTTCAGCATGCACTGCACACAGTGGCTGCTCAGGATTCAGCACGAATCCTTCCAAACCAGTGGAAGGTTTGCTGATTGCCTTGGGAAGGACAAGGACCAGTCTTTTGTTGTCACAAAACATGGTTAGCAGGTAAACATCACTGTCCACGCTCATCAGAATGGGAGATAATTAAGGTGAAGGCTGGCATAGTCCCACTGCAGTCAGTGGTGCTAGAGAAGGAAAGAAAAAGCTTCTGGAGTCTGGCCAAGCTGGGGACTACTGCCTGGTGCTGGGGACCAACTCTCCCTACTACAATCAGGCTCTCTCCAGTGCTTTCACATTCCTGACCACGGTCACTGCGTTTGTGTGATCCCTTCTTGTCACTGACACTAATAGATGGTTGCTTGGTTTGGATCTCACTGGCAGGAGCTGGACTTCTGTTTCTGTTGTGTGCACAGCAAATCCTTGAAAGCAAAGCTGAAATATTGCTTTGCGAAGAAACTTTTTCAGGCCACAGGAGTTATATTTCTTTTCATTCTCAGTGCATTTCACTTCTCTAACTCTCACAAGACCTTTCTTTTTTTTTTTTAAGTGTTTATGTCATTTCACAGCACACACTGACTCTTACCTTGTCCCCCCAAATACATAGATTTATGATGAAACACAGCAGCTGTTAAGATGTCATGCACCATTAACAGTACTGGAAGATGGTTTCTATTATACTTCAAATCAGCTGAGATACAGGACCAGAGAGATCCCTGGATTGTTAATAACCTGCCTGCAACAGCAGGGGAAAAAAAAAAAAAATTTATGATTACTCTAGGCAGACTTTTTTAGTTTGGTTTTGCAGTTCTGACCAAGAGTGGAAATAAATGTGAACGCTCTATGGCCTCCATGACCTAATGCCATTAAATAAATCAACAGAGCATCTTTTCAATATATACTACTTTCAACTCTGGTCAGCTCTAGCTCAAATATCACAATGTGAATGGAATGACAGAAAGACAGCAGAAGGATTAGAGATAAGGAAAGGCTTTCGGATTTTTTCATTTCTCCTGAGGGAACATTAATAGTATCAAGACCTTCTGGGGAGTCTTTCTGCTACAGGCAGCACATGGAAAGAAACACTGCTGATAGGCAGCCCTCAGGCTGTTTAGGATTTATAGCACAGGTCAGACCAAACACCACAAATACCAAGAAACTAATAGTTAGACAGCATAGGTCTGTGTAGCACTGATGTCTTGATTTTGTTTTGATTAATTCCTTTGTAGGTGGGCTGGTGTTCTGAATCCAGTTTTCCCTCCATGTGGAAACCTGAAGAAAAAAGTCTGGGCACAGGGAAAAGGCACATGTCTCAAAGGAAAAAACATGGTCACAGGGTGTTGGCAGAGCACAGAAATAGAGGATGTAGCCTCCTAGAATGATCCTTCTTTATGAACAGGAAATGACCATGTCATATCAGGCCAGCACCCTGCTGACAGTCATTGGGATCCTGTTTCCCAAGGTGAATCCAAATGGAGATCCTCATCATATCTCTCAGCAGATGCTGAAAGCCGAGACATAGCCCAGGCTGCAGAGGTCTAAGGTACACCTTTTGATACAGGGGAAAACCAGTTTAAATCAACAAACATCCGAGAGTGCTTTGACATGTATGACCAGATCACTAGCAGAGGTTTTTGGGGCACAAGGACATGCAGGTCAGCAAAAATTACTTCTGTAATTGCTCTGAAGTTAATTGCCCACATTTGCTGCTATTTGTGCCAATTGTTTGCTGCTGGCTTCATAGATTTTTTTTTTTTTTTATCCCGTTCATTTTTTAAACCAGTTCCACTTTGTAGTCACAGTCTAATGGCAGGATTTGTCTTCTCCAGGTTCTGTCTTCACTCCCATTTTGTTTGTTATTATTTCACACCATCACAAATCCTGCTTTTGCATCTTGCAGGCAATGAGATTGTTATGAGTAACCAGCTTCTCTGCTTTGCAGGCAGAATTTCATTTAACTGCTCTTTTCTCTTTCTGTTTTGCCATGTGGATGATGTGTCTCTTCAGTTTCTCTCCCTAGTCTTCATGACTGTGAATAAGAAAACTCTTGTTTGAGCACAGAATTACCATGGTGTCGAATCTTTTATCTACCCATTTGGATGCAGGTTATCCTTTGGGCAATCTGTGGCATGTGTTAGTCATTCTGTGCTGATGTTAATTGCTGTATTGTTGGAATACATTTGAGAGCACAGAATCCATGGGGAAACAGCGAAAATAATGTCATGTAGTAGTGGCAGACTGGGATCCAGCTTTTAACAAATGGATCACAAGGTGGTCAGACCTGAGTTGCTTTGCTGGCTGTGACACAAATTGTACAGACAAGATTGTTCTCTGTCTACACCTTAAATATTCCACGTCAAATAGACCTGATGCTGGCAGGATTGTGATCCAGTTTGTTATTACTATCATGCAGAAAACACCAGCAATATCACACTTCATATTGTGCTGGTTTGAGGCTAATTGGAATATTTTAATGAGAGAAATTAGATTATTGGCTGTGAAAGGAAAATAATGGTGATGTCTATATTACCTGTTTGTTCTGTTGGGACATATAAAAACAAGGACACAAACAAAGATAAGTCAGTGTCTGCCTGGCTGTCACCACATTAACTCTTCTGCCTGAAACTGCATATTCCCAGCTAATCATTCTGCTTCTTACACCTCTCGCTGACCTTTCCAGTTCACCTTGCACTTAAGGGAGATACTGCGATAAGGGAGAGGGTGGAAGAAAGGAGGCAGTTGGTTGGGAGCCTCCTGGGCAGTCTGGCTGCTGGGAGGCATTTTGTATCTCTGTATTATTTTTCACTTGTATGTTACTATATATAGTTGTAAATATATCTGTATATATTGTATATCTATCCTCTTCAATTGTGCAAAGCTATAAATACAGCTTCACTCCTTAACTTCCAGCCAGAAGAGTTTAGTCTGGGGGAATTCCTAACCATGTAGGGGGGCAAATAACACCCAAACCACTACATGTATCAACTAATATTTTCTTTACTGGGCCTCCTTTATAGTCCAACAGCAACATATCAAAAGCTTTTAACACCCTCCTATTCAGTTAGTCAGGTTCATATTACAGGAGGTTCATATTATAAGATAATAAAATCCGTATTACAAGAGGATTTACATATGAATTGTAAAACTGGCTCATGTTGCAAGAAGAGCCCATTACAAGAGATTGGGCTGATATGTTATAACTTATCCAAACCCAAATTCACACCAGGGATATGCAGAAGCTCTGAGCCCATGATGACAAGTCTGAGGCTGAAGGAAAGTTTTAAGCTCTTCTTTGCAGCTCTCCTGCATCTTGTTCTCACATCTTCCATACCACTTCTGTTCCCTGAAAGGTCTTACCCATCCCTGGGAAGTTTCTGGGATGACATAGTGACCTAAGAAGTTACACTGTCTTAAAAATATACACATGGCAAATCTTGATCACAAAGCAAATATGAAAAATGCAAAATCTCTGTCACAGCCTCTCTGTCAGCTGTTTGGGGTATTACAGTATCAAGCAAAATTCCGAGCATCACCTCTCTGATTTTTATTGCCAATGCTTATCTTGGTCAGGCCATTAAACCCAGAAGTCTGTGCTCAAATGTCTGCACAGGAAAGCAATGGTCCAGGGAAGGAGAGAATTGCATTGAATTCAACCACACCATGGATCATATCACATGATCCAGTAGATTTTATGTCCCCGTGGAGACAACTTATGTTTGCAAGTCCTCACAGTGTCTGAAACTGGTCTCAGGCGCTTCCCTCTGGTTTGTGCACCTCCTTCTCTATCCACTACTGGTAAAGTCAGCAAGTTGTTCCTCCTTATGACATGCCAGCTGCAGTAATGGTCTGCAAGTCTGCATTTATTCCAGAACAAAAACACATTGGGAAATGTTTTGAATCAGACACAAATATTCCTTTCCCTCAATGTTATGAATCATCCTGAAGATATTTATCTCTGCCCACTGCCTTTGTGCATTTTGACCTTTGTCTTAGAATGCCAGAAAGCAAAAATCCTCTGGGGTGAAATGAAAATAAATTGAAATAATTTAGAGATTTTTTTTTTAACAAAATCTTAACAAGATCTTGCTTTTGAAATTTTCTAAATAGTCTTTCCATTATTTGATAATTGTAATTAGAGTATGGGAATCGATTAGTTGTAGAAAAATAATTATACACGCAATTGAACCAAATTGAAACAGACTTAAAATACTGGGCCCCCCCCATTCCTCCTGCCCCAAATAGAAAGAATTTATTTGACCAGAATGGTTATATGGGCAAAGTGTTTGACCTCAGATAAAGAGTTATATTTAATTTTTCAGCATTGCAACAATGAATTTTAACAAAAGACTTGGTTGTGGGGCAGTGCTGACTGGAAAAAAGACTCAATTGCAAAAAATCAATAGCTAACTATCAAACAGGAATTAATAAACGCTGGGAAATGCTGTTTGACCCTGATTCCATTTGCATGGCTCAAACAGGCTTAAATGTAGCAGGTAAAGCTGGACCTCAGGATGAGGCAGACCTCTCTTCAGCAATCCTGAATGGGGAAACTTCTATTAAAATTATTGGCCCCTTCCCACAGGAGTGGTTTTACTCCAGTGTGGCTCAAGGCTGCTACAAGAGATACTTAATGCATTATAATTTGAACAGGGAATGAGGAGTGCGATGAAAGCAAATTGTACAGGAATTAAATAGAAGGAGACCAAAGAAATGTCAGTCAGACCACACACTATCCAACTGCAGATCTAAACGCATCCAGACTGAAGGAGTCTAGTGTCTTAGAAGTAGCCCCTCTGACCTTGTGAAGCATCTACTGTCAGTTATGTGCCAGATCAAAGACACAAAAAGCACAAAGCAAAAATCCTTAACTCCCTTCTGATACTTGCCCTCAGCTGTTGTAACATGTGATTCAATCTCATCAATACTCCTTATTACAGAACATGTTAGTTCCTGGGGGCCAGAGCATCCTGCAGATAGCATACCTCACCTGTTGACACACAACAGCAATGCAGCAATGAGAGTTTTCATAACTACACAAATTAAGTGATCAATACCCATTTTAGAGCTGGCATCTTTCAAAAGAAATCATCATAGGCTTCATACTGCAGTGCAATCCACTCTCTACACTCATGAAAGCAACCTGCAATCTGACTGATAGGCAGAAAACACTTAAAAGAAAGAAGTGAAGTAATATTCAGTGCTTGCATAATGCAGCCACTAGCAGTGGGGCTCGTGTGAAGAACCTAAACCTGTTCTCTCCTGCACACAAATGTGGGACAGCAGAAGTAACAACAGCATTTTCTCCTTCCAGCTTGCAGCCTGGCACACAAAAGGTAGATGATACCAAACACCACTATTTGCACATGATCTTATCTGAAAAAAGCAATAACTAGTAAGGTCCCTGTGCTCTTTCACAACTCCAACCCTTCTCCCAACTAAATACATAAAATTCTGCACCAAGACCCCCTCTCTGTGAAGCACATTGGCAGATCCCTGTCTTACATTCTTCTTCTTCCATTATCAGCTACAGAATCACATGACAGTTCTGTCCCTCTCAGATTGCTTCAGTCCAGTATATTTTTTATGACTGGGTGAATTGGTCCCAGTGAATTAGCTAAGCTATACATGTGTAAAGAACAACAGTGACCACTGCTCAAAGCTCCACCGAAAGCGCTGCATAATCACTGCTCTCTGCACTAAAAACCAAATGCTGCTTCAGCTGTGGTTTATCATCCATTAAAGTAAGTGATTACAGAAATCACAGAAGTATACAAAGCTCCAATGTGCTTGGAACCTTTGATCGATACCTTTTTTTTTTTTTTTTTCAGTTTATCACAAACACAGCAGATAACAACTGCAAGTTGCAGCTACTTTGGATTGCTAGACACTGGCACAAAAAAATCTGCACAGGTACATTAACTTATTAAAGTATGCTATTAAATGTCAAGGAGAATATCATAAAAAGCTTTAACTCATTGAATAACTGTATTTGCTGAAGGGCATCAATGTGTTAACATTAGGGTTTCATATAAAATTCATCCTGCAATATAGTAGCTTTACCTCTAAAGCCTATTATAACTCTATCCCCTCAGGCAGAGGCTGGAGAACTGCCATTTAATTGTCAGTACTATACGTTAAAGGAGTGCTTGAGTCAGATGTCATCCAGGGCTTACAGACCCAGCACAGCGCCTAGGAAATGCTGACCAGAAGTATCAGCCTGGTGAGTACCTTACCTCTCTCATAACTCCAAACCTAATTAATTCCAATTATCTTCTATATGAATCTGCATTTGCAT
This sequence comes from Psilopogon haemacephalus, assembly GCA_013396835.1. Lineage (NCBI taxonomy): Eukaryota > Metazoa > Chordata > Aves > Piciformes > Megalaimidae > Psilopogon > Psilopogon haemacephalus. The sequence goes on from VWZI01009426.1 coordinate 49,880, forward strand.
TGTACTTAAATTAAATACAGCTATGTGAACAGAGGTTGGCAAAGCCTGGCTAGATAAGAAACAAGAAATATGAAGGAAAAGCAGTGATTCTGTTTTCTTGCCTGTTGTTTAGTACAGCAGGAAACCTAAGTCTAATAGCTTATGGAGTGCTACAATTCCCCCAAGTGCTTTACAACTCAAAGCAGAGAATAATTTCTGGGAAACACATGAAGACATGATTGCCCAGTACATGAAAGTCAAAATCCTAATTGTCAGAAGAAGTAGAACTAATCAAATTTCCTACCAACAGCAGAAATAATTCTGGAATGTCAGTACTGTGCCTCCTGTCTGTAAAGCACAGGTAATAGTGTCAAGCTAACGGTGTTGAGTAGAGCGCATCAATTCACCCACAGAAACCAGTACATTTGTCTTCAAATGCCCGCTCCTATGATTTGAGCTGCAACATTTTCTATTCAAAATGGGGGCAGAGCAAAAAACAGTCTAGTCACTACAGCCCAAATTCTGTATTTACAGATTACAGTCAGAGTGGCAGAACTAATAAACACAGCATTTACTCTGCAGATGTCATCTCACCTTTCCCTTCTCATTCAAAATCTTGTCATAACATGAACACCTTCCTCTCTATTGCCAAAAAAAAAAAAAAAGTTGTGGTTTTAATCTAAGAGGGTACTCAAACTGCAAGCCTATGGATGGAAATCAAGATTTTTGATGGTGAGTGTTGATCCTCAATTCAGGCATCTGAGTTCAAGGCCACTTATTTTGTGACTAGGTCACTTGATGTGACAGCAACTGAGTGTGCCACCGTAGTCATCTCACAATTCCATTAACTTTGCTAGTTATGTTTCTGATGCTGATGGCCCAGTTCACCAAGGTAGCTGTGTTCCAGCAAGGCTGAAAGTTCTTTCAGAGAGGGTTATTTTATGCTGAGAGCATGTCATCAGTGAGAGTAATTTAAGCAATTTGCCATTTCTTTCCAAATTTTATGACTACAATTTCCAAGAGTTAAATTCAAGGTTTAAGACCTTCTCTTCCATTCCAGTTCACTTAGGCCACTTGCAGAAAACAGCCATAAATCAACATTTTCAAAATTCAGAATTGTTCTGATTAACAATGATAAATTACATAGAAACAAGTTAAAATCATTGTGTCTGAGAGAAATCTGCCTACACATCCTGCTGGGTCTGTGGGAAGTGGATGCAAAATAGAAGCCGAATATGTACATATTAACATGGACACAAAAACAAATGCTACAACACATTTAAATTAAGGTGCATTTTTTAAAAAAATTAAGTAATAATAAGAAAAAACAAACCTAATTAATTAACTAATTTGACGTAAGTACTGAGAGCTATGTCTGCTTTGGCACTGGACTTTGGACACATTCATCTTTGCCATGCTAAATACAGTATGTATACAGTCAGGAGAAGCCACCACAGCCCTAAGCTCCCAAGCACCAAGGCAGGAGGTAGAGGAGACTTCAAAAGACTGCCATGAGCCATCACCCAACATGAAAGGTGGCTAAATCCACCAAAATGGAATACTGCAGAAAACTATGTCTGGTATTTCTCTTCTCTCCAGGGATGAGACTCCATTCTTGCAACCTGACTTAGGTATGTATAGGAGATCAGATATCATAATCTACAGCCCCTAACTAGATCAAGGGAATCATGGCATTCCCTACAGGAAAACAGCCTGAGCAATTAGGGCAATAGAGACCAGAGATCACTTTTTTTCTTTTTTTTTTTTTTTTTCCTGAGAGACCCAAACTCTCAGTTCCTTTCCCAGCACCAGTTGTGATAGCCTAGATGGAGCACAATGGCACAGAAGTTACTCAGAGTGCCTGAGAACTGTTGTTTCATGCTTGTCACATCTCTATTGCTCTGAAAAATATGCAGGTTTGCAGAAATAAGATTAAATATTAGGGCTAGCCATGCTGATGCTTGCACATTTTGATGGGCAAGGTAGGCTAGCACATGGCAGACTCTTCATTTCAACAGTCCTAGAATAAAAGAGACTACAATATCTCCCAGTATTCTCATAATTTTGTAAAGTTTGTCAAGGGAAAATTTGATTTTTTGTGGCAGAACATCTTAAGTGACCTTCAGTTCAATGATGGCAGGATATGCTTTGCTCTGATTACCTGTTCAAAGAGTGCAATACTGGTATAACCAGTACAAAATGTTACTGAGAGATGTGGGCTCTTTCCAAATGTAGCAAGCTAAGTAACTCAATAATTAAAAATAAGATGTAAAGAATTTGAATAATAGACAAAATGAAGAGGCTATAGTTCAATTCGACAATTCAGAAGCAGAAATTATATTTCTTTCAGCAAGGAAGTAAAACCAGAGAAGTTAGGAAAATGTGAGGAAACCCTGTCTTCCTTCATGAAAGAATGGGGAAACTTGCAATATCTCAAAATATGCAAAGGTGCTGAAAGCATCATTTTCTTTTTCCAGTAAAACCTAGAGGATATGAATCGTGGGAAATCAATGGTGCAGACAGTAAGAAAATTGAAGTTTTTGCACTGTGGCAAAGACAAAGATTCCTACTTCTCCTTCACAGAAAGAATGATGATTGCTTGTAATAGAAATATTATTAATAATATTAATACTAGACTAGAATTGCAAGCACTGTTAAAAATCAGTATAAAAGAATCCATGCTTTTAGGTTTTATCAATCAAAGGCAAAGTCTAAGCACTAGAAAACTAGAGGACACTGAGAAAGGAGAAGTGCCAAAAGGATGTAATAGATACTGAATAGATCAGCATCCAGTATTCTGAGCTAGCAATGGGACAAGGTTTTTTTTTTAAAGTGCAGCTGAGATATCACTTGTGCTTAGTTGTGGGCAAATGGATTTTGACCAGCAAGTGCTAATCTGAGTCTTGCTGGCTGCTTTCTAGCAGGAGCTAGTAAGGACTACTCAAGCAAGTGCTGAGCTTGTGCATTGCAAGACACAGTGTAGGATTCATCCCTTACAGTTCCCCAGCCACCAAAAGCAAGCTTCAGCATTTCCCATCACTGTAGGCACTGCAGGGTGTCCCAGCAATGACCACTCACTGCTGGTGAAGGCTGTGACCCTGCCCTAGTCCTCACATCATATCTTTTGAGCCCATGTAGAAGTTTTGAGCACACTGGGGAACATAATTCTACATGTCTGGGAATTACTCCTTAAATGAACGTGAACACTTTTAGCAGGCTTTGAAGAAGCCTTGGTACCACATTTGGCTGTGGTAGGAGAGGCGCTAAAAATGCAGGAAAGCTTGCTACCTGCATCCTAGCTTCATCACGCTTCACAGCCCAAGAGGGAGTAGGAGGAAATCTGAAGAGGGCAGATGGGTCTGACTCCACTGCTACTGTCTCAAAACTAAAGACATGAATCATAGAATCATAGAATCAGTCAGGGTTGGAAGGGACCACAAGGATGGTCTAGTTCCAACCCCCTTGCCATGGGCAGGGACACCTCACACTATATCAGGCTGTCTAGAGCCTCATCCAGCCTGGCCTTAAACGCCTCCAGGGATGAGGCTTTCAATGCATACACCTGTCTGCAAATATACATACAAATGGGACTTTGCTTATAGGTTAGAAGCTGTTATGTTTTCTTTCATGGAGAAGCACACAAGACTATTACTCTTCATTTGTTATTCACCATTTACCTGTTTAAAAACTTTCAATTCTCTAGACAGGCAATAGAAACACTGCGGCTTAACAGCTCAGCTACAACATCTGAATAATGAATTGCTCTGGTTTACCAGCCATCAGCACGTTCCTCCAGACTATCTAGAAACAACTTATAAATACCAGCCACATTTGCAGAAATCCCAGCTGACTCAAACCTATTTTCAAGCAGATGCTGGCACATTCGTCAGATTATGTATTCCCAGTAAGTAATTTAGTCAGCTCCAGCACCTGGCAAACAACAGAAGACAGTACTATGGAGTTATCAGGAGGAAGAGAACGGTGAAAACCTCAATTTTTAAAAAAATTGCTAGAAATTATGTGCAGCAACAGAAGATATATTGGATAGCCAAAAGATATTGTTACTTGTTGCAAGTATTTCATTAACCAGCAACAATGATTTGCAATTCTATAGCAAATATAATACCTATCTTCAAGAAGGGAAAAAAGGACGACCCTGGCAACTACAGACCAGTCAGCCTCACCTCTGTGCCTGGCAAGATCATGGAGCAGATCCTCCTCAAGGCTCTGCTAAGGCAGATGGAGAACAAAGCAGAGGTGCCTGATGCCAACCAGCATGGCTTCACCAAGGGCAAATCATGCCTAACAAATTTGGTGGCTTTCTATGATAAAGTCACAGCAGCTGTGGACAAGGGAAGGGCAACTGATGTCATCTACCTGGACCTGAGTAAGGCCTTTGACTCTGTCCCACATGACACCCTGGTCACCAAACTGGAAAAACATGGACTTGATGGGTGGGCAACTCGCTGGATAAGGAATTGGCTGGATGGTGGCACACAGAGACTGGTGATCAACAGCACAATGTCCACCTGGAGACCAGTGACAAGTGGCATCCCTCAAGGGTCAGTGCTGGGACCAGTGCTGTTTAACATCTTTGTCAGCGACATGGACAGAGGAATCGAGTGCACCCTCAGCAAGTTTGCAGATGACACCAAGCTGTGTGGCACAGTTGACTTGCTGGAGGGCAGGGATGCCATCCAGAGAGACCTGGACAGGCTGGAGAGGTGGGCCCAGGCTAACCTCATGAAATTTAACAAGGCCAAGTGTAAGGTCCTGCACCTGGGTCGCTGCAATCCCAAGCACAAATACAGGCTGGGTGGTGAGTGGCTGGAGAGCAGCTCTGAGGAAAAGGACCTGGGGGTCTGGGTGGATGAGAAGCTCAACATGAGCCTGCAGTGTGCACACGCGGCTCAGACAGCCAACTGTGTCCTGGGCTGCATTAAGAGAGGCATTACCAGCAGGGCAAGGGAGGTGATTCTCCCCCTTTACTCTGCTCTTGTCAGACCCCACCTAGAGTACTGTGTGCAATTCTGGAGCCCCCAGCACAAGAAGGACATGGAACTGTTGGAGAGAGTTCAGAGGAGGGCCACGAAGATGATCAGAGGGCTGGAGCACCTCTGCTATGAGGACAGGCTGAGAGAGTTGGGGCTTTTCAGCCTGGAGAAGAGAAGGCTTCGAGGAGACCTTATAGCAGCCTACCAGTATCTGAGGGGGGCCTACAGAAGGGCTGGGGAGGGGCTGTTCACAAGGTCTTGTAATGACAGGACGAGGGGGAATGGGTTCAAATTGGCGCAGGGGAGATTTGAATGGGATGTTAGGAAGAAATTCTTCACAGTGAGGGTGGTGAGGCACTGGAACAGGTTGCCCAGGGAGGTTGTGTCTGCTCCCTCCCTGGATGTGTTCAAGGCCAGGCTGGATGAGGTCTTGAGCGTCCTGATCTAGTGGGAGGTGTCCCTGCCTATGGCGGGGGGGTGGAACTGGATGATCTTTGAGGTCTCTTCCAACCTAAACCATTCTATGATTCTATGATTCTTGCAAAATAACCACCCTGAAGAATACCAATGAGCTGCTTCTCTCAGGGCTGACCAGCAAATAGAAATGATGAACAGATCCATGCTGTTGTATCAATCAAAATGGAGGGGCCCAGATGGCAGAAGATAATTCAATTTCTGATTGGGAGAAATGACAGAATTGGGACCTGTATTGACAGTTTTACTGTGTTTAGCTGGACAGGATAACTTTGAGACTACACAACTAAATAAACTGTAGTCCATCCTCTACTTTTTCTCCATTTCTTCCTACTCCATAAAGGTACAAAAGTACAAACATGAAAGAGCAAGTAAAAGTTATTAGCTTTTGCAGTAAAAGCATCCAAAATGAATCACCACCAAGGAACAGGTTTTCATTGCTGTTCTCATTAGGTGGCGGAGAGAATTTTCAGAGATTTCCAAAGAAAATTGGGCTGGAAGAGGTTTAGAGGTCATCTAGCTCATCGGAATGCACAAGGCAGGGTCAGCTCTATCCTTGCCAGCCTGGTATATGCTTGTCTGCTCTTAAAGGTCTTCAGTGATGAAGAAAGCCCAGGCTACCCAGCAATCTACTCCAGAGCTCAGCTAGCCACACTTGCAATAAATGTGGCCTAATGTGTGAGCTAAATTTCCCTGCTGGAATTTAAGCCAATTACCTCATCTCTGTAATGGAAATAGAGAACATTTGACTGACTTCTGTGCAGTTCTGGTGTACGTATTTGAAGATTATTGTGTCTCGCTTCAGCAACTTCTCTCATTCCTTCTGTCCAGTATTCTTCTTTCAGTCTCCCATGTCAGTTCATGGGCTTAAGTTTTAGACATTTTCATTCTTCTCCCTTGACTTTTTTTCCCAACTGGCCTGCCTTGAACTTGTAGAACAGTACCTGGAAGAGGACAGAGTGCTGCAACATACATCTCAATGAAGCAGTTTTGCTTCATATGCACTATGGCATTCTGTTCATGTGTCATCCTTCGGTGTGGGCTACTTAGTTGTATTTTCAAGAACATAGTATTTTTTACTAATTTAAATTAAAATGCAGTTAGGGAAGATTTATTTATTTATGTGTTTGGTTTTTTTCCAGAATGTAGTTTATCAACTATTTTTACAGCTTGTTTTACACATGCCATCATTCATACATGTTTGTCGATAGCAATCCAGATGTCTACTTACACACCTAAGAATATATCCAGTCTCCATATCTCAACCTATACAGGTGATAGAGGATGTCATCCAGAAGGACCTGGACAAGATGGAGAGGTGGGCCCAAGTGAACTTCATGGTGTTCAACAAGAGCAAGTGCAGGATTCTGCACCTGAGCCAGAACAATCTTCACTGTCAATACAGACTGGAGCATGAAGTGATAGAAAGCAGCCCTAAGGAAAAGGACTTGGGGGTGCTGATGGACAAGAAGCTGGACATGAGCAGACAGTGTGTACTTGCAGCCCAGAAAGCAAGTCATATCCTGAACTGCATCAAAATAAGTGTTGCCAGCAGATCCAGAGAGGAGATTCTGTGAATTTACTCTGGTAAAACCCCACCTGGAGTACTGTGTCCAGCTCTGGAGCCCTCAAAATAGGAAGGTCATGGACCCGATAGAGCAGGTCCAGAGGAGGGCCATGAAAATGATCATGTGGTTGGAGCAACTCTGTTACAATGTCAGGCTGAGGGAGCTGTGGTTGTTCAGCCTGGAGAAGAGAAGGCTTCAGGGAGACCTAATAACGAACTTCAAGTACCTGAAGGGGTTCTACAAGAAGGATGGAGAGAGGCTGTTTACAAAGGCCTGTAGTGGTATGTCGAGGAGTAATGGTTTCAAGCTACAGAAGAGTAGATTTAGATTGGATGTTAGGAACAATTTCTTTACCATGAGGGTGGTGGATCACTGGAACAGGTTGCCCAGGAAGGTGGTTGGGGCCCCATCTCTGGACAAGGCTTTGACAAGGCTTTGGGCAACCTGATTTAGTTGAGGATGTCCCTGCTTAGTGCAGAGTGGGTTGGACTAGATGACCCTTAGAGGTCCCTTTCAGTCCAAACCATTCTATGATTCTATGCTTCTATGATGCTATGACATAGCACTTTCTTTTCAGAAAAATCTTAACAGATTTCTTTAGAGGACCTCTTAAAGTGCAGGCAATTGAAAAAACAGAAACATTTGGGTTATCAAGTTTGTTTGCATGCAGAAACCCTGCATGCAAGAGCTACCAATAAGCTGTTCACTGAAAAATAAAATTGAAGTCTGCTTAAATAATGGAAGGGTTTAAGCTGGAATGCAAGTGACACCACAATACATTAGTGAGCAAAAAATTGAAAGAAAGTACAATGAAAAATGATGTTGCAATCATGTAACTGGTGGAACAGCAGGAACAATTGATTCATTTCAATTCAGCTCAGAAGTAGCAGAGACTGGAGTGCTCATTAGAATTATTTGAAAATAGCCAATATTTATTTTAAGTTTTAAAGTATGCATATTCACTTCCCAAAATGTTGACTTTTAGGCAAGGTAAAACACAAAGCGGCTCCACAGAGTATTTTCCAGGGTAGTCAAGTTTTAGCTCAGTCAGTTGATTTATAAAGAAGAATGCATTTAACAATGGTCTCACACTTCCAGTTCTGTCCTGCAGTAAATGCCTTCCTAGAGAAGTGTGTTAGCAAATTTTCTCACGTAGTCCCAGCAAACAATTCTGATCTGACTTTTTCTTTTTTTTTTTTTTTTTTTTTTTTTCCAGAGGTGCCATTACAGTCCTGGAAGTGAGCTGCTGATGCCCTCAAGTGCTGTTTGCTGTGGTGGTGCCAGGGCACTGCAGGAACGATTTGCGTCTCATTGTTCAGAGCGTAGTGAGTGATGCAGAGTAATGAGACATGACACCGAATAAATTGATGGAATGAGATACAACAGAAAACATGGGACTGAGCCCTGCAAAGGAGACCTTTGTTTCGGTTAATCTGAACCTTTAATTTAATTAGATTTACATGCAGTGACAGCAGGGCATGAAGGCACAAGGGCTCTGAGCTACTTTGTGGAAGACACATTTCTCCCAAGATGAAATAAAATACTGTTAAAAAGTCTTTTATGTAGGGCATGCTGCAACTTCTCATACTAGGCTTTTTATTACCATTATATATACGCTATTCCTAACGAGTACAGGGCCTCACTCTAGGAAGCAGCAAAACACAAGCCCCAGCCTAGGGAAAAGCAAGAATGTTGCCTTGGTTTGTCAAAGGCACAGAAATACAGGGTTGCGTTTGATCCAACTATTAGAGAACCTAAAAGAGACACAGGCATCTGGGTTCAAAAGAGTGATGAGCAATTGCACTTGTGCACCAGCCAGCATGGCCAGGCCATGGCTCTGCCTTGGGACAAGGACACTCACTGCTCATGTTTGAATCACTGGTTGCCAGCACCTACCAAAGGCAGCTCTGCCTATAGCTCAGGCCAAAGCATTTGTCTGTTTTTGAACTTCAGGCCAACAGCAGACACCAAAATGGCTCAAGAAATATCTGCCACACCTGAATAAAGGAACTGAAAATACAACCCTGGGTGATGGGTGAAAGGAGATGCAGCCTAACAATGCCAGTTTAACACTATAATTTGATTGTAGCAGTGACAAAAACATTCTACTTCATTGACTTTGAAACCAGTCAAAAAACATGCAATGCAGATACAGACTAGAAAAAGAGATTCCTTCTCTTTTTCCCCGATAGTCCCCATTTGTGGTCCATGTAAGGCGCAAACCAAATATGCTATAGTGCCACATCAGCAGTGTGTTCAAACAAACTCTCTGAAGAGCAGGTTTGTCTTGCTGAACTGATCTTGGTCAGCTGGAATGCTGGAAGAGAACTGGGCTTGTAAAGACAGTGCAGAAAAAAACTAATAAACCCCAACATTACTCAGCTGTAAAGACTCTGGACTGCAAGGCACTGAGAAAAATCAAGAAGAGACCTTCACCACCACTTGGGAGGTGTTCACAGTCAGTGTGTAGTTTCTTTCTTTGTAATGAAAATGGGCACAAAGTCTATACATGAATCTAAATGTTGTGGAGCATTTGGATCTGGGATTTTAGTTTGTAGTAGGTTAGAACTGGGTTGAGCTGGGGTTATGGTGTGTTTTGCGGTGCTGCAGCTAAGCATTGATAAGCAGCAGTGTTGTGACTACTGCTGGGCTGAGCACCCAGGCTGGGGGTTTTGTTTTATTTTTTTTTTTTTTTTTTCCCAACATCTCCCCACCCCAAGATGCTAGGAGGATCCAGACTGGCCAAAGGGATATTCCATACCATATGATGTCAGCTCAGATATAAGAGGGAGGTAATAGAAGGAAGTTTGGGGGAAGATTTGTCTATGGCGTTGGTCCTCCAAGAGTAACCATCAAGCGTAAAGAGCCCTGCTTCCAAGACCAGAACATCGTCCATCTGATGGGAAGTAGAGATTAATATCTCTCTCTGCTCTTGCTTCCACGTGGTCTGTTGCCCTTTGCTTTATTATTATTATTAAAATTGCTTCTATTCTATAAGCAGCCTTTGTTATATTTTTTTTTTCCCTTCTCCCCTGCCCTTTTAAGAGGGGGAGCGATAGAGCGGCTCTGGTGGGCGTTTGGCCCCCCAGCTGGGGCAAAACCACCACATAGTTTAAATCTCTTCTTCATTTGCTCCTTACACTGCTCTTGAAAAAACTGAGCTGATTGTGACAGGCTGGAATGTGGTCTTGCTCCTACTGCATTTGATCCCTGCAGCTTGTGCTTTTCAAACCTTCGAAGACTAATGCCAGCAATCCCTATCAAGACACCTCATATGCAAGGCATGTACCAAAGTGCAATTCCTCTGGAGCATTTGACCACATCCAGTTTGCAGAAATGTGTCAGCAGACAAGAAGTACAGCTCTCACATTATCCTGGCAAAGCTCCTATCTGAACTCTGACACAGATTTCACATTACCCAACACAAAAGAATATAACAGCCTCGACCCCAGCTCTTCCCATCACAATACAGGGTAGGTGAATTGCCCTTTTAATCTTTCCTTGGCACCCATCTCTACAGTGGTCAAGCAAATTTTCACCTTTTCTGAATTCCCTTCAATTTATAGAGTCTCTGTCCTTGCAGATCCCTGGTCTTTGTATCTCTTAAGCTTTATTTTATTTTATTTTCTGCTCAAATGTTCACCAATCTAGATCCCTTTGTAGCATTTCTTACCTGCATTTTTTTTTTCTTGTCTCAGTAACACTGATGTTTTTGTTAGCATTCAGCTTCCTGCCTTTTCAAGATCACTAAGAAAAGTAGTTTATGGCACTGGATCAAATAAAATCCTATACAAGCTTCTTAATGGCTTAATCCATTTTGATTCTTTAGGCCATACATTTTTATTTTCATATTATGTCATAATCCTCACAATACAGATAACTGCTTTTTAACTAAAAAAAAAAAAAATCCAGAAAATGCTTCATTAAATTATTTAAATCCAAATATATTTAATTTGTTCCTCCCTTATGCACTAATTTTATAACTGCTTTAAAACAAACAAGTTTGTAAACTTGTGCATTGTAAATCCAGGTTACTGATTGTTTAGAGGTCTATTATTGCCTAAACATTTCACAAAAGTTAATTAAGTTCCCATTTTCCACCAGGTCTGGTTTTATCACCAAACAGAGAGATCTAATTAGCGTAGAGTAAGATGGATTCAATAACTTAGGAAAAATGTCATAAAAAATCTAGATCATCCAGGCTGCTATAGCACACTCCTCACTACTGTCTCTGGGTAAATCAGTAAAGGTTTAAATAAAAAAAAAATTCAAATCTGTCAGGATAATCCTTGATGTTAATACGATCTTGCAGCTCTGTAGAGAAGAATCATAGAATAAGCAATTACAGAAAAAGTCTCTGCACTAGCAGAAGACTCAAGCACATGTGCAATAGGGTCATAAAAAAAACAAGTACATGCTGTAAACAACAAACCAGAAAGGTGGAAAAAAGTAATTGGAAACCTAATGACATGCAGACTTAATCAAGAGCCAATGTAGCATTATGGGACATATGGTGGAATGCTTTGGTTTCAGGCAAAACTGGAAGCACTCAGGCACCTTCATATATTCTGTAAGCGTTCATCACTTGGAGATGTTCTCTATTGTACTTCATCAGGGTCAGCTAAAGATCTTCTCAATCCAACTCATTTCAGCACCAAAGGCACCCCATTTCCTTAGCTGTATATGGCACCTCTCAGCTGCCCCATGAAGACAGCGGGTTAATTACACTTTCCAGCAGCATCTCCTCAGCTCTGATAGGGCAGAAGTGGAGGTGACAGCAAGGGGAGCTCACTCTCAGGGACTAAAATTCTGGCCAGGGATAAGGAAGAGAAGGAGTGCATTGAGTTTGTAGCCTTGCTCTTTAATAACACAGAAGCAACATTTTATCTTGCTATTGAGATATTCTGTTAGTACGTGAATATATTTTGTTAGTCTACAATATAAATATAGTTTAATGTCTTTGCTTAAAAATAGAATAGCTACTTTGTATGGCTGTGAGACTTGGCCAGGCCAGACTTCTTTGTCCTTCTTCATGAATTCATTCAGGCCTAGACAGAGGTTCATAAGCCAGCAGTTGTCTTGGGGAGTCAGACAGACAGCAAGAAGTGAGAGAAACAGATTTTCCACAGTGTAAGGAACAGGAGGCATCAGGAAGGAATTATCTATGCATTTGATGTGCTTTAGTGTCCTGAAGAAACTATTCTGGTCTTAAACAACTAACCAAGGCTTTAAGGATGCTATTTGGTTACATTACCACTGTTATTGCCTGTGATGGAAAACAGTTGCACATTTTAATATAAGTTTGACCTCCTGAGGTAAACACAGGACAATACACATATGACTGCAGCTCTGGGCTGAGATGAGGGAGAAAGGCCTGGTTTCACAGCACTAAAGGAGAGAGCTGGAATAGGTGTGTCATGCACTGATGAGCACATGTGGAATAATGTCGTGTATTTGTCTCTTACTAGACACATAGCGCCACTGCAGGCCAGAGGGTCACTCAGCTTTCCAATAAATTAAATCAAAGGGACTCTGTGATGGCCTAAGGCATGTGTAGTCACTTACCTTAGTATTAACTTTAGTAACCCAACTGTACAGGAAAGATAAGAGATGGTTCCATATCAGCAGAAGCTCTTACATAGCATTTTCACTATTCAGAGACCTCCACTGTTCAGAGACCAAGACATTGTAAAGCACCACAACCCAGAAAAGAACCCATAGGCTGTCTATGAGTCACCCTCTGGATCACTGCAATTATAGGGTCCAACACTGCAGAGAACAAAAGTAGCTAAACATTATCATCAGTAAATAAACAGTGAAAATACCAGTGCAAGAGTTTCAGCTCACTACTCCTATAAATTGCTGCTCCAGAGAAATATCGCAGAGTAAGCATAAAAATGAGTACTGTTTTGCTGAGTTCAGTCACTCATGCAGCCCCAGCACAGCAAAAAAGAAAAGAAACAATCTGCTTGCATATCCTTCAACACACGGCACAGAAGCATGTTTACAGAAAGTGACTTGCTCATAACTAGAAGCCAGTATAGAACTTTCAGCTTCCTAGCTGGGCTTAGATAGCAAATACAAGTGCAACAAGCGTATAATGCAATAGCAGGAAGAAAGCTCAACTTTTCTTTTTCTTATTTAGATAAAAGACCAGGTGCTAGTTTCTGCATTGTCTCAACAAAGAAATACAAGGTTTGCCAAATGGCTTTTCAGCATCACCCGAGTCTGACTCAGAAATCACAGAATCACAGAATGTTAGGGACTGGAAGGGACCTTGAAAGTCCAACCCCTCTGCAGAGCAGGATCTCCTGTACAAGATCACACAAGAATGCATCGAGGCAGCTCTTGAACATATCCAGAGAAGGAGACTCAACAACCCCCCTGGGCAGCCTGTTCCAGTAATCTGCCACCCTCACAGGGAAAAAGTTCCTCCACGTGTTTCCATGGAACTTCCTATGCCTCAGCTTCCACCTATTGCCCCTTGTCCTGTCACTGGGATCACTGAGGAGAGCCTGGCTCCATGCTCTTGGCACTCACTCTTTACATATTTATAAACATTAATGAAGTCACGTCTCAGTTTTCTCCTCTCCAAGCTAAAGAGCCGCAGCTCCCTCAGTCCGTCCTTGTAAGAGAGATGTTCCACTCCCTTAATCATCTTTGTGGCTCTGTGCTGGACTCTCTCAAGCAGCTTTATGTCCTTCTTGAACTGAGGGGCCCAGAACTGGACACAGTACTCCAGATGTGGCCTCAGCAGGGTGGAGTAGAGGGGGAGGAGAATAATAAATAACCTGACTGTGTCTTTTCCCTCTCTGTTTTAGCACAACAAATTATGTTTATAACTAGATGAAAAATCAAAAGCCACTGAGGAAGATACACATCTATGTATTTTTCTCATTTGTTGATAGGTCCATCATAATTTCAGAATTTTGTTTTTGTTTTGTTCCCCTCTTATATGAAAATGAGATTTCTTAATGATAAGTTCCCCTTTCAGAGCTGATGTAATCAAGACACCTCTCTTTCAGGAAAGGAGATACTTTTCCCTTTTCTCTTACCTAATTAGTCTCTCCACATCCATCTCTGTTGCATACTAGGTGCTTACAAATGACTCTTTTCTCACTTGTCTCTCCAAATTCTGGGCACGTGTGCTTCCCATAGCTCGGTATGCACACTATGTCAATACAGTGATATTTATAGTCTGCGCCACATGTATCTGATTTACCGAACAATTTCCTACCAACTGGACAAGTTAGGCCTCTTTGCCTTATGAATATTTTATTCTCTGTCTCCCACCAAGTGACATAACCTTTAGAGTACAGAATGAACATGTACAGTGATATTTTTGTTGTACATTTTGCATTTTATTTCTTGTTGTATGGCAAGAATTGGTGCACATACAAAAGCATTAAGAAAAGTGACCTTTTTGAGATATGAGGTCAACTCTTGGCTCTGCCAAACCACTCTAACCACTCTGTGGCTTTATCTGTCCTGCATGCAGTGCAAAGGCCCTTGATTTACTGGTTCTGTTCAAGCTAATTGATGAAGCAAACTTTCAGAGCTGGCCCAGAACAGTGATGCAGCCCATTGTTTTTGCATTGTGCTGTGCTGAGCATCTGGAAATGCCAGCTGAAACATCCTTTGTGACCTGTTGTCCTGGTATGGGCGTGATTAACGCCCTAGAGTTGGTTCAGTTGCTGGGATCCCCCTCCCCCTTCTGTTACAAGGTCCAGAAGAGGATGTAGAGGGTGGAGCACACCACATGGCCCCTGGACCCAGGAGACCTTGGACTGCACGTACGTGCGGGACTATTTTGAAACAATTGGCTATTCAGTGGATGCTAGATGCCTATTGGTCAGTTCCATGCTCCCCTATGGGGTATTTAGGGAGGGTACAGCAACCGTTAGGGGTTCTTCTTCGTCTTCCCCTTGTGCTGTGAGGAGCTCCAGCCACGTGCTCGGTGGCAGCAGCAGTGGCAGTGGCAACAGGCATCGCAGCTTATAGAGAAGCGGCAAGGCAAAACCCCCTTCTCTCTTTCCTCTCTCTATCCAGGATAAGTCGGTCCTTCTCTCTCTTTCCCTTGGTGTATTGGGTTGAGGCTAGCTGCCCCCACCCTGAGCCCAA
>VWZI01009427.1:0-17240 GCA_013396835.1 Psilopogon haemacephalus
CTATTAGGTCTCCCTAGAGCCTCCTCTTCTCCAGGCTGAACAACTCCAACTTCTTCAGCCTGTCTTTGTAGGAGGGCGTTGATCATTTCCATGGTCCTTCTCTGGACCCACTCCATCAGGTCCACGTCCTTCCTGTATTGAGGGCTCCAGAGCTGGACACAGTACTCTGGGTGAGGTCTTACGAGAACAGAGTAAAGTGGCAGAATCACCTCTCTTGAGGCGCAATCTTTTTGTGGTTTCACTATGTGAGGAGTGCATGTTTTCCCAGGAATAACTGTTAAAAGATTTCAAATACAAGATTCCCTCTGGCCTTTCCCTGATCACTCCTTTACCTGTGGGTGAGATAATTTTTACCTATCTCACAAAGATGCAGAGAGGCTCAGTTAATAATTTTGTAACACGTTCAAAGTGACAACCTTTAGTTGTTAGGACTGTCATGTGCTGCCTGTGGCCACCTTTGGCTTTCTGTGTGCTGGCAGCAGCCAACACTATGGGAGATGCTTACTCTAAACAGTCTTCTTCTAAGAGCCACCATAAGAAAGGAATATAGTCATAGCAGTCCCGTCCAGATGACATTAATTGTCTGACTAGCTCCACAAGACAAGACAGTTCTGTCTCAGGTTTCATCCATATCCCTCTACTCAATGCCCTGAAAGTTGAGCTGACTGTTATTTTCATTCCCTTGAACGTACATGCAGAGCATCAGGTTGGGAGCCATTTGTCTTCTCATACAAGTAGAATTATCTGTAAATGTGAAAATGTCCCAGGTCTTCCAACAGCAGATGGTCTTGGGTCTCTGACGGATATCTATGCATCCCTGCATGAGAGACAGGGTGAGAAAGAGGTAGGCTGCTTTTGGAGAAGCAATTCAGGCCCATAATAATGATGGAATACGTTGAAGGTGCACTTTGAATTAGATCATTATAAATGCAGGTTTTAATTAAATACTTAAGCTATTAAGGATAATCTGTGTGCTTTTAACCTGACTCTACAGCTCTCTAGTGCACCACAGAAGAAAAATACCCACGCAGCTCCATAGCTGAAATAATTTGTTATACTGCCAACAGAGCTGTGACAACTCCTTGCAGTTAATTCTGTCCCCATAGTAGTTTCCTCTGCCATGAATGTTACATATATAACATCTAAAATTAATTACTTGACAGGTAATACTTGACATGTGTAGCACTCTCCATGTTGATATGAACATATTTCTTGTACAAGACAGGAGTATTTTGCTGACCTTATCCTAGGTGCAGAGGTACCAAGGCTTAGTTAAGACTTGCTGGTCAGCATGGTGGGTCTGTCTGGTAAAAAAAAT
Organism: Psilopogon haemacephalus; assembly: GCA_013396835.1. NCBI lineage: Eukaryota > Metazoa > Chordata > Aves > Piciformes > Megalaimidae > Psilopogon > Psilopogon haemacephalus. The sequence goes on from VWZI01009427.1 coordinate 1,319, forward strand.
GTAAATGAAACACAACTTCCCCAGGTTTTAACCACTGTTTTGGTGGCATCCTTTTGAATATGCCCCAAAGTCTGATGAGAGCTCCAGGGCATGGCAGCTGCTGGAGAGGGCGCCTGTTCACAGGCCACGTAAGGAAATGTAGAGCTGACAAAAAGACAAACAGAGAACACAAGATTTTAGTGATACTCCAAACAAGACTCATGCAGTATTTGCACCGTTTTCTGCCTTCAGTCTAGTCCCTGAGTCTTTTTGAACTCTGAGCTAAAGTCACATAGGCTTGATTCAACTTCCCCTTCCCTGAGCACCTAGGAAAAACTACCACTTACTTCAGCAGGTCTCAAACTTCCAGCAAGTGAGAAAACCTGGGCAATTTCTGAGGGAGCAGAGAAAGCTTTGATGTAGGCATTGGGACATCCAGACTCTGCCTGTAGGTGTGTGGAGGATTTCTCCCAAGCAATTGCTCCAGCTCCAGTGCAGGGACAATGAAACAGATGTTTCTGGGCTTTAACATATATTGGTGAAGACAGATGTTTCTGGGCTTTAACATGTATTGCTGTTTTGAATACCAGACTCTCCAGAGGAGTCCTTTTTCCTGTGCCTTAATTGTTACTGGTTTGCTCTTTTTTATTCCATCTATATTTAGTCAGAGAAGGGACTTAGAAGAATGCAAATAATTTGAATGCATGTCTGTAAACACATGAATGAACTTGGCAGTCCTCTGTCAAGTGGTCTGTTAAATGTGTTGACATAATCATACTGTATTTTTACAGATTTAGAAGCCTGCCTGATTTCCCACTCTTACTTTCTTTTTTTTCTCTGCCTCACATACACACACATAAAGACTCATTCACATTTTAATACCGATCCAAACAGACAGGCACTATATCTGGCTGTACAATAGACAAACTGAAACTTCTCTTAGATCTTAGGCACCTTAAGTAAACTAGTTACTGTTACACAGGTAGACAGATGGACAGACAAATCATTTACTTGTAGATTGCCAGACGGGTATCAAAAAGCAAAAAGCTCAACCTTGCAGGCTGACAAGACAGTCACAATTGGTGTCAATAAGGCTACAGTTTACGTATCCTGCAGCTTTGTCATTCTGAATAGTTTTTGAAGGCTGAGGACAGCAGTTGGAGTCCCCAGAAGCCAACGCTCCTGTTTGTCTGCCAAGAGACAATCTATCAAAAGGAAAAATATCTTGGGCTGGAGCCTCTGGAGTGCATATGCTGTCTAATATATCCTCGAGGAGGAAGAATAGTCAATTCTCTGCAAATGGTCATCTGTCCTACTAGCCAATAATATCAGGTGCTGAAAAAGTCCCTCCAAATGAATTATCCCATATTATCCAGCCATCTCTTAGACTGCTGAGTAAAACAGCAGGATGTTTGCCAGCTGTTGTAACAAGTTTCCCTGAGCAGCAACAGCCTCATGTAATCAGCCTTAGGGAGTGCAGTGGCCACAGTAAGATATGTCATGTTATAGGAAAGCAAGTTTTGCTCCAAAATTAGGATCATGTGCTGAATTCTCCTAAAGTGAGAAGCCACTCATTGTCAAAATAGGTTTTACCCCCCCTCTCCCTCTTAAAGACATGATTTTTCATGAGCAGGTATGTTCACATACAGCAGAATCCACGTCCTGCTGGCTCTCAACCTGCACAGCCACTGTGATGGAACCCTGACCCCCTGCTGATCTTGCTGAACCACTTTCCTGCAAAGAGTCCACCTCACCACCCTGGGGATGTTCTTGGAGACCTAACCACTGCAAAGGCAGTTGGTCTCATCCAGGCCCTCAACCTTCTGTCCAAGATTGTTTCCATTGCATAGGCAGCAATGGCCGAGAACACGGAGCTCTTGCTACTTTTCAAGGTTTTCCTCCATTCATAAAAAAAAATAAAATATGGAAATGCTCCATGATGCCTCTATGAGAGTGAGAGGAGAGCACAGTAGACAAGAGTCAGTCTGGGGGTTGGGGCTTAATTCTCACACACACACACACACATATATATATATTTTATATATAATTTTAATTAGAAAAGGAATTAATCCATTTTGAAGAGAAGCTGGAGTTGTTTTCAACCTGCTCCACAAGACCTAGTTTTAAAAAAAGCTGAGTGGGAGTGAGAGAATAGGTATTTTCCTCAAACCTTTTTGACCTCAGTGGTTAAACTGCTGGTTTGGTTTTGTTTTCTTTCAGTGTAGGAAAATGATGAATTTCCAGCTCTTCTGTGCTGATCCCATGTGGTTCAAGTAATCATGATGTTGTCTGGGAAGCCACTGTTTAGCTTTCGCTTTTGACTGCTGACAACCAGGCATGTTTTGGAAGAGATAAACTGCTCAGTTTCTGATGGGATAAAAAGGCAAGAGGTACCTCAGCTCCCTTTAACAACCCACCGGATTGCAACCAGCAGCCATGCCTTGCTGCTTGCTCTACACAGCTTCACACACACCCCCTTTGATACCAGCCAAAGCAGATGGAGCCTCTTCAGTGTTCAATCAAATCAACCTGTGGTTTGCAGGCACAATATTTTAAAATGCTGCTGCTGACTGGCTCGTGTGTAATGTCAGAGTTGGATGGCACCTTTATCTGGAGGAAGTGGGGAATGCCCTAGGAAGCTCCTGCGGAAGGACCAGCATGGGCCACCCCTGCAGCAGCTGTCTGCAGCCACTCAGTCGGCTCTGGTGCTTCAGGGGAGTAATGCAAACAAAAACATCACTGCTGAAATCTTTACCATCTGGTTTTAAGAAGAAGAACTTACAATGTTGGTAGGTTTTGTAAAGGACAGACAGAGAAACTTGGTGATTTTTTTTTTTATTTATTTCTGAGCTTTTTTTTTTTCCTTTTCTTTTTTTACGTTGGTGTCTTTGACAGTCTCCTAAACTTCTTTGTCCTACCTCATCCCCTTTGCTTGCCTGTGCAGAGCCATTAAAGTCACACAATGGAAATATTTTTGTATCCATGTAGTGGAAAATGTCCGTTTAAACCAGATGTTTGAGATCAGAAGGACTGATCCAGAATCTGCACTGAGGCAGACATGAAAGCACGAAAATTTCATTCACAAAAGGTTTTCTGGGACCAGTTCTCTTCTGCCTAAATGGAGTCACGCACATGCTGGCTTAGACACTCCCACAGTGCTCACAGAGCGGAGTCAGTCGCTTTTAAAGTTACGCAGGGCTACATCCTTTAATGGACGGAGGCCATGAGCGCAACTGGGAACAATTACCAGCTGAATGAGATGTTCATCTGCAAGGGGTGCACTTTTGCCAGCTACTACCTTTGGATGGCCCAGGGAGCGAGAGGCAACGTCGATCCCACGCCTACTTGTTTTCCTTCCCTTCATCACCACAGTTTCAACTGATTTTGATTACTCTGGCGCCAAATAAATGAAAACATTTCATAGACGTATAATCAGCCGTCACTGTGAAGAAAGGAAAAAATGCTTGGGTACTTTATCTTTATAAATGCACTTAATGAAAACAGGGATAGCTCTGCCCTTCCCAGTCTTGCATGGCTTTAGCCAGTGTCATGTTGGAAAAGCTGGTTAGTGCTTACATTCCAACGCGGTCTCTGGCACAGCCATGGAGCTCTGTGGTGCCATGGAGGGATACATAGTCCTGACTGTTCCTGTCAGATTAGAAAGGTTAGTGCCTGAGGAGAGGTAAGTGATGCAAGATGTCAGGAGGCAGGAGCCCAGCCTGTGCCCATGGACCGAAGCAGAAAGACAAGACCTGGGAAGGAGCAAAGGGAAGGTGGAGAGATGGGAAGGAGAAAAATCACTCACAGGCACAGTCTGCTGCAACTTGCTTAGTCTCTGGAAAGAAGCTGATTTGACTGCCACAGGACAGGCAGACTTTGCTATTTTCAGGTGAAGGGAAGAGCAGTTATTGCTAGCAGCTGTATGACAGCCTGTGTGCTGCTCTCTTCTCATGGGAACATCCAGCTTGTCACAAAAAAAAAATTGTGTGCTTACTCTCTTCAGGAAGGTTTGCTGATTATTTGGCAATGGACTTCACTTACAAATTCATTCATCTTTTACTACAGGGAGTGTCTGGCTTGCCTGTTTTGAGGAGTGCACTGCTTGTCATGTCAGACTAAATACAACTCAGTACAAGAATGCCATGCCCTAAATGCAACCTTTTAAAAGGCCAGATCCTCTTCTGTAAGAAATAAAATAAATGTGCAAAAATGTCATGAAAAATTGCTGCTAGAATCTATCCATTAAACTCTTTGACCCTTATTTTTTACATGCCAGATCTGCTGACAGGTTACTGTTTGCATCTGCCTTGGACCCATGAACAAAAGCATACTGTTGGCCTTTTCCAAAATATTACTGGAGCTGCAGTTTGCACTTAAAGCTTGTTTCCTTTTGAAGGTCTTGTGAGCATTGAGTGGAAACAAAATTTAAATGGTAAAGTGGACAAATTAAATGGATTAAATATTGTGACAAGATGTCATGCCAGGTGCTTGTGGAGGTGAATAGTGCTGCAGGAGCAATGTCCCATAGTGCACACTTCCAAGACAGTAGTGGGCAGAGAAGAAGATAGATTAGATTATCAGAGGCTGCTTCTAAGTTGCTACATCTGAGCAGCGATATCCTGCGATAGCTGAGATGCAAACACAATTGCTGCTCTGCACAGAGGGAGTTGCTCTTTCCAAGGCACAAACTTGTAATTCACATTTTCTTTTTTTTTTTTTTCTTTTTCAACTCTATGTAGCTAAGAGGGTTGCAGGTTTTCTGACCCTTTTGCAAAAGTAATATTTTTTTATTCTAGCAGAAGCATCACCTTACAAAGAAAAGATTATTATTTTTTCAAAGACTGGTCAATGTTTTATTTTTGTTGTATCATGATTGGGGATGGCTTAAACATTTTTTTTTTCCCCCAGGGATTCTTGGAAGCCTGTACTTTTTCGGCAGCTGTCTTGTGGTACCTAAAGATTTTACATGTGGTACCAACACCAGAATACGAACTGCAGTCTGATGTGGGCTGTAGAGCAGAGTCCTGCCTTCCAAAGTGTAGAACTGCCCTTTTTCTCTTGAAGCCAGGCCACCTGGTCCTGGTAATTGGCCTCCAGGTGTAGGTTAGCCAACAACACAGACTGGCTATGTGGAGGGAAAGACTGGCTAGGTTTTGCCTCCTGATAGAATCACAGAGTTGGAGAGTTGGAAGCGTCCTGGGAACTCATGACTTCTATCCCTAAAATATAAGCAGGACCAGCTGTATCAATAGGCAGAATCAGTATTTCAAGCAGCTCTGCTCTTCAAAACTTCCAGTGGTGATGAGTTTGCAGCCTGTCTAGGAAGTTTATTCTAGTTCCTGATAATCCTAAACTACAGGAAAATTTTCTTCATGTTCAGCTTAAGTGTCATTAACTGCAGTCTCATGTCTATCCACAGTGAACAGGGAGGTCACCTTACTCCCTTGTCACTTAGCCTATGACAGGTTTGATGACAAGTATTAACTCTCCTCCATGAGACTAGGAAACAACCTCAGCTGAATCTATCTTACAGATTACATTTTTCAAGGACTTCTCCATTGGTCTTTCCAGTTTGTCCACATTCTTGAGCTATGGTGAACTGTGGAGGGCACAGGACTCTCACTGGGGTTTTATCAGTACTGTCTCAAGGTGACCTTACTGTGGCCTTCCAGTATCTGAAGGGGGCCTACAAAAAAGTGTGGGGAGGGACTTTTTAGGATATCTGGTAGTGACAGGACTAGGGGGAATGAAGCATAGCTTGAGGTGAGGAGATTCAGACGTGAGGAAGAAGTTCTTCACCATGAAAGTGGTGAGACCCTGGAATGGGTTGCCCAGGGGGGTGGTTGGGTCCACTTCCCTGGAGGTGTTTAAGGCCAGGCTGGATGAGGCTCTGTCCAGCCTGATCTAGGGTAAGGTGTCCCTGCCCATGGCAGGGTGTTGGAACCAGATGATCCTTGTGGTCCCTTCTAACCCTGACTGATTCTATGACTCTATCTTCTGCAACTCACCCATGGCACTCAGCTTTTTCTCTAGCCACATAAGATGTCTGCACCACGTGGACCACAAATCCCGTATCTTCTTCTGCAGAACTTCTGCCAAGCCACTGTTTCTCCAGCCAGTATTTGTGCATGAAACCTTGAACTTGACTGATTTTCACCCTCTGCATTCATGCTGTTGATCATTGGGTCAAGACCTTTAAGAATTTTAGGCTTGTCTTCTAAACTGTTTGTGGTTCCCACTGTTCCAGCAGCATCAGTATGAGTGCTGGGTCTTTCCTCTCCCAATGAGTTAAAACAGAGGGATCACACTTGATTATTGTTCCCTTTGTCCCTGTTAGCTGCTCCTCCACATCATCTTAATTCCTACCTGCTCACAGGCAAAAGGCACAGGAAAGCACTGGAGAAGCTAGAGCAGCCCTCCTTCTTTTCCAGTGCTCTGGGAACGGAGCTGCTGCTTGGGCTCCTGAGAGTAGTTACTAAAAGACCTGGGGTAGCTACAGTCATTCATCAAACTGTCTTAGAGTTTGGTTCTATCCAGTGTATCTGATGCTGAAATGCCCCCAGGAATACCGAACCAGTGCTTTGGTGTGAATCAAGAGTGTACTTTGGAAGCAGACCTCCTCCCCATTCCCTTGGCAAAGCTTTGACTTGTGTTGTGGAGCACTTTCAGGACATGTGAACAGGAAGACTTTCAGATTAAACAAATGCAAGTTGTACTCTGGGGCAGAATAGCACTACTTTGAGGTAAAACTCCCTGAAATACAAGAGAAACAAGCTGAGTCCTCAGCAATGGCCTTTCCCTGGCACTAGTACCTCTTGCAATTTTTTCCCACATGAGCTGAACACTTGCCTCTCTGTCAACAACAGGATCATTTAAGCCAGCGCCTCGTTGCTGACCATCTCCTTGAATACTTACATGAAAGACATAATACTCACTGTGGTTTCTCTAGGATCCTTTATCAGGTTTCCCTCCCCAGCAAACAGCAGACAGATTCTGTCTTTGGAGGGCAAGTGTTAGATTACTGCTTGCTTGGCACACACCTGCACATGCACACAGTCTCCCAGCAACTGTGAAAATGCTCCTGGGGTACTGCTCCTCTGAAACTCTCCTTGAAGTCATCTGGCTGCGATTAAGGTACAGTTTAACCCTATGAAAAATCTCTTCTTCCCTCTTTCCATCATTAAATAAAATGAGTGAGCGTATCTGAAAGAGTCACCATTTAGGCGTATTGCATCAAGGGTTCAGAAAGGTCCAAAATATTTTTCCTGCTCTGACACAGAATTGAGTGCATACTTGTTAAAACCACACCTCCGTTCCCAGCAAAGTCATTCTCATCTGGTGACTAATGTTAAACGTGACCTCAGGGATAACTTTTCTGATGGGTTTTTAATGAACCTGATCTAAGCAGGTAACTTAAAGCAGACCATAACTTATTAAAATATATATATTGATACCAAGTTTCATTTCAGATACTGAGCAAAGTGGGTTTTGTCACATACTCCTTAACTTAGACAATTTCAGGGCTGCTGCCCAGGCTCTGATATCAAACATAACTGGCTAACTGCTATCCTCTGGAAATGCTGTTTGAGGCTTTTTTCTTATGAAAGAGGCCTACAAGAAGGCTGGAGAGGGACTGTTCACAAGGTCTTGTAATGACAGGACAAGGGGAAATGAGCTTAAACTGGAAGAGGGGAGATTTAAACAGGATGTTAGGATGGTACAGTGATGTTTTGTTGGTTAAAAGGAATTTTATTTTCAAAGGCTTTTATGTTCAACCTTGGAGCAAATTCATTCTCTGGTTTGAATGGGAATAAAGAAAGGACTTTGTACAAGCAAAGCAAACAAAATCAAATTACTACACACAAGAAATTTACAGTAATTGTCTCCTGCATCATAGATCCATAGATCAATTTGCATCTGGGGGCAACTCTTCACTCTGCTGGCTGCCTGGGAACTAAGGCAGGATTTTCATTGTGCTTCACATCTGATCTTCAAGGATGCAGATCAGCTCATCCTGTTCACCTTTTGGAAGAAGACAGAATTCAAGTGGCCATTAGCTTAAAACTGTAAAACTCACCAAAGGTCTAAACAGAGAACAAACTTATATGTTTATTAAGAGCAGCTAGAAAAATCAAACCTAAAGGAAAAGAAATGGCATATATTTTTCTGTTTTACCATAGAGAGTCAAACTCTAGAGAGCTGCTAGGGCAGAGTTTAGCAGCTCTGTTGAGTTCCCTACCCTCTTAGAGACTTTCTCAGCAAATTACTGCCACTTTGTTTTATTGTCCACAGTTGAAAGGAGAATCATTATGTACTGTTTAAATTGCAAACTGTTCAGATCAGTAGCAGAAATTTAAACAGTTGTGGCATGCATAAACCCCAGAGGTTTCCTCAGTTTCTGGGAACAAACAGTTACAGAAATGCTTCATTGCTACTTCACTGATGTTCTCTCTTTTTCACTTCCTTACCTAGGTTCTGAGGTGCGTTCCTTGATGTCTGTGTCACTATTGTCCCCTTCGGGTTAACTTTTGCAGGTGCATGAGTGTGTGTTTCACAGAATCATAGAATGGTTTAGGTTGGAAGAGACCTCAAAGATCATCCAGTTCCAACCCCCTGCCATAGGCAGGGACACCTCCCACTAGATCAGGTCACCCAAGGCCTCATCCAACCTGGCCTTGAACACCTCCAGGGAGGGAGCAGCCACAACCTCCCTGGGCAACCTGTTCCAGTGCCTCACCACCCTCACTGTGAAGAACTTCCTCCTAACATCCCATTTAAATCTCCCCTCTGCCAGTTTAAACACCTTGTCCCTCATCCTGTCACTACAAGAATTTGTGAACAGTCCCTCCCCAGCCCTCCTGTAGGCCCCATTCAGATATTGGAAGGCTACTATAAGGTCTCCTCAAAGCCTTCTCTTCTCCAGGCTGAAAAGCCCCAACTCTCTCAGCCTGTCCTCATACCAGAGGTGCTCCAGCCCTCTGATCATCTTCGTGGCCCTCCTCTGGACCTGCTCCAACAGTTCCATATCCTTCTTGTGGTGGTGGCTCCAGAACTGCACACAGTTTCTACATGTTTCTACATGTCTTGACAGTTCTATTACATTCAGATTGGAAAGCAACACTAACCACTCTGTCATGCCCTCCTCTTAAAACCAATGTGACTTTTGGGTTGAATATATGTAGTCTCTATCCCATAAAATTATACCTTCATATGCACCTGAAGCTCCCAAACCATTCCAGGAGCTCAGAAGTGGTTTGGAACATGAGACATCCCTCACCAGAAGCAGGCACTGCCTTCAGAGAAATTTCTGTTATCACTCCTGAATAGCAATGTGTTTACACAGTGACTTGTTTTCCTGCTGGACAGGAATATATATGTAAATGCATATATATGAGACTGTTACAATCTTATAATTACATAGCTTTGATGGAGTGTATCAGATAGTAAAAGCCAACACCTGTGCCACAGATAAGAGATAAAATTTTGCTTACAGAGTCTGTTCTGTGATGAGTATAGGGAAGGGCTTTCAGAGAGCTCAGAAAGGAAGCTTAGCTACAGTACTACCAAGCCTACCACATCCAGACTGCCCTGTGCTTGACCTGTCTGGGTAAATGGAAGATTCCTAGTGCTCCTAACAAGAGAGGTTATTCAGACATTTTCTTAGTGTCTTTTCCTTAACTGCCCTGAAAGGAAATAGTGCATAATAGCTGATATGCTTCTGAGTAGCTGGCATGTTACACCTTTTCAGACTCCATGCAGGAAGCCAAACCAGATGACGGTTGCTTTCCAGATTAAATGAATTGAAGTAAACTGCAGTCACTTCCACTGGAAGTCCTAGGATTTGCTGTAAGGCACAAAGGCTTTCTCTAAGTGATCCTGCTCTAGCACAGGCGGTGGACTAGATGATCTTTCAAGGTCCCTTCCAAACCCCAACATTCTGTGATAGGCATCCTTCCCTTGAATGTGCACATTAACTCTTTTTCATTCTTAGAATCATAGAATCAGTCAGGGTTGGAAGGGACCACATCCAATCTGAATCTCCCCACCTCCAGCTTTGCTCCATTCCCCCTAGTCCTCTCACTACCTGAGAGCCTAAAAAGTCTCTCCCCAGCTTTTCTGTAGGCCCCCTTCAGATACTGAAAGGCCACAAGAAGGTTACCTGGGAGCCTCCTCTTCTCCAAACTGAATAGCCCCAACTCTTTCACTCTGTCCTCATAGGAGAGGTGCTGCAGCCCTCTGATCATGCTCGTGGCCCTTCTCTGGACACACTCCAGCATAAAGTCAGATAACTATAGAGATAATAAGATAGTTCTGTTTTTTAAAGGTACAAAGTAAAGGACATATAAAGTGCTCTCCTAGCAGGATGGCTCTGAGAGGGGATTAAGTTTCAGCCCCAATATGCCCGAAGCTGTGCATGATCTCACAAACTCTCTATAGCTATCTTTAAGCAAATAAGCTGTTAGCAGCTCTCAAAGACAAAATAAATAAACCTAAACAAAATGTGATTATTTTAAGACTATGGTTTTTAAAAAAGGTGAAATGGGGTGGTGCCCTTACACTGACATTTTTTTAATGAGTTCAGTAGGCATCAGAGCAAGCCTTCAGATGTTTGAGACTGTGATGTCTGTCAATATCTCAGTAAGCAGCCTTCTTTCATGAGTTTCCTTCTGCTGGAATTTTATCCATCTGTGTGGTCTTTTCTTAAGTTTGATGTGCTTGCTGTGCTGCTGCAATCAGAGGAGATCCAAGGATTCCCCAGATGCTTTCCCTTGAGGGCACTTGGCATGAGACTTTGCCAGGGAGGAAGCATCTTTGAATGCTTTTTGGTTCTATGTTTTCAGAGGTGAACAGATAGCAAGTAGTATTCACAGGTTCAGTTTGGGAAAGATATCCCTGCCCCCTTAACTGCAGTTTCTCCAACAGATGCCACACATCCAGCTAAGAGTTTTCAATTATGCTGCACGGAGAGAAACTCATGTGATATGAATTGACACACATGTCTTCTGCCATTGATCTTGGACATAGTTTATATTCACCCAGAAGGATGACAATGCCAACTTGTTTCATGGGATTTGCTCCTGCAAAGACTAAGATCACTCTACTGTTGATGGTTAGTAATGCAGAGCAAAGATAAACCGTTCCAGAGTATCCACAGGTTTCCACTGGTCTAGCTACTGATTGCAGCAGAATTTGGAAAGATTTCTTCTCCAGAGAGCCCACTTTTCATTCCAGTTATTTGCTCCATTCACTTTTTTTTTTTTTTCCCTATTAGTTTCTAGCAGGCTGGGAGGCAATCCTTCCAGCACAAGGGAAACCTGCCTCTACTTTCCCAGATCACCTTCAGAATTCACTGAATCTAAACCAGGAGAAGCTACTTACTAATATAAATAATCTGCAGCAGTTATCAGGAAAGCATAGGCTGTTGCCGTAATTTAAATTCTGATGACATTGGGCATCAAAACGTTGAGAATAGGAACTTAAAAAAAAAAAAAAAAGTGATTATAAACTATGTCCAAGAATTTCAGAAGCAGCTAATTGTGCTTTTGTCTTCTGATAGCTTCTATGAACTAAATGAAGGGAGTTTAGTTTTCAGGAAGGACAAGACTTCCTATTGCCAAATTTTTGACAGGCTCATGGAGGGTGTACAGAAAATCATCAGCTGCTACTAACAGTTTTCACCATTAAGCCTACAGGAGACTAGCTGAATGATTATTTCAATAGGGTCACTTTCCCTTACAAACCAAAGAGAATTGCTCATTTTTCCTACAAGTGTAGTAAGTTCACAGTGTTAAAGCCCTGTAAACACTAAAAGCATCTCTGCATATTGTTGCTTTCTGTGTCATGATATGATCTCTGTATAAGTTGGCAGGCTGGGGTAAGAGGACTCTGGTATGGTATTTCAGGAAAGGCTTTCCTTATAATTTGTAGGATTACTGCATAAAAGACTGCAGATACAAAGCTGAAACTGTTCTCAGTAACTCTAAGCTTATAACAATACAATTCTGCTGAAAACTGTGGCATTTCCCCACATTTAGCTATGAACAAAGAGTAAAATTTAACAGAGAGGATTAAACATTATCAGAATGAACAATTCTCATTTGCAAGTTTCCCTCCCATTCTGGTGTCTGCCTATTTATTTCTACACACCTACCTTGAGAGTGCAAGGAATCTTGTACAGCTGTCATGGCAGATTTGTAGGTTAGCCAACACATGACAAGCTTCAGTGATGTGAACAGCACACCCCTGCTAGTGACTGGACCTCTCATCAACTCGCACTCCTGTTCTATGATTCACCAGCACTTCTTTCCTTTAGGGGCAAATCTGAGTGAAAGTCACATTGCACTTAAATTCCATTAACTTTCTATAGGGTACCTTACCTTAGTGACAAACATGCACATGCTTCAATTATTTCAAAGACTAAAACAAGCAGTTTGTTAATTGTGGCACTACTGGCTGTGCTGGTTTGAACTAATTGGAGAATTTGAGTGAGAAATTAGACTATTGGGTGAGAAATGAAAATACATGATGTCACTTCACTCACAGCTTTACTGAGACAGAAAAAAAAAATTTGTTTAAGAGTTGTAACCCAAATATAGATAAGTCAGACAGTTTCAGGCCTCTCTGGCTGTGGCTGCTCTCCTCTTGCATGATTCCTTTGTCTACGCCTCGTGTAGCTAACTCTTAATAATTCTACTAACTTCTTTCCTACTGCTAACCCCCTTGGACCATCTACCTCTGCCTATCTGCTGCATCAACAGATGGTGAGATAAGATTGGGGAAGGGGGGAAATGTGGTAGGAGTGGTTGGAAAAACCCATCTCAGGGATTTTGGTCTCTGGGAGGGGTGTGGTGTTTCTGTATTACCTTTTCACTGTACATATCTGTAAATATCTGGTATACATTGTAAATATTTGCTTGTATATTGCGCATTGTTGTAAATATAAAGCTTCATTTATCAACTTCCAGATTTCTGAGTCCTAGCCGGGATTATATCAAAAGTTGGGGGGGGGTGGGGCAGGTAACTGCTAAACCACCACACTGGCACATCTGTATTATCAGATGTACTGATATTGGGTGCAATGGTGGCCCAATATAGGAAAGCACTGGGTGCTTAGGAAAGCCTTTGGTTACTTTTAGTGTGGACTGGATCTTAGAATTAACCAGGTTGGAAAAGACCTTCAAGATCATCAAGTCCAACTTATCACCCAACACCTTTTAAATAACTAAACCATGGCACCTCATTTAGTCTCCTTTTAAACATCTCCAGGGATGGTGACTCCACCACCTCCTTGGGCAGCCTGTTTCAAAGACCAATCACTCTTTCTGTGATTAACTTCTTAACATCCAGCCTAAACCTGCACTGGTGCGGCTTGAGGCTGTGTCCTCTCATTCTGTCACTGGTTGCCTGAGACAGATCCAGTCACATCTGTCACTGAACAGCCACACACCTGCAGGAGCCAGGCTGTTTCATGGCCTGTAGGTGATGGTCACAAGACACAAATACTTTTATAGTCAGAGTTTTTATTGTATTCAAAAGGCCGTATATTTGTGAGATTTTTTTCCTCCAGCCATTGCACTGACAGAGCCCACCAGGTTGTCTGTAGCAAATATAATGGTGATTTGCTGTGGCTGACAACAGAAACTCAAAACATTGCTTTGCAGAATGTGCCCAACTCACACCTGCCTTCCAATGCAGCTCAGCCCCTCTCCAAGCCAGCAATGAACACATTCAAGCATTTCATAGCGAGAAAAGGATAAAAACCCCAGAGAATGCCTCAAGGAGTACATACAGAAGAAAAGGCAAGTAAATCGAATATGGAAAAATTGAGGTAAATGAGCCATTTGATCACTCTTTTAGTGAGCTGTCTCTCAGGATACAGTCATAGAAGTAAACCTTCCCTTAAAAAAAAAAAAAAAAAAACAAACTATGATCATTATTTTTTTGCACAGTTTCAGAGCACATTGTCACTTCTGCTCCCATTCATTTAAGACTAGATGAACAACAGCACTTTTTTTGTTAGTGGTAGAGATTCATTTATATGATGCTACATACCTTTTTCATGAATGCCTGTCTCTATTAATCTACCAGCCCTCACTGCAATTCCTGCAAGACTTGTTCATTTTCCTGATCAAATTCTTCTCACTTTGAATTTCTCTATTTTCTTCTGGATTCTACCACTCTTTCCTTCTCATTCTGAATTTTATGCTGTGAAACTGCTCTTGAAAATGGATAGTCCACAAGCTCTTGTTCATCTTTTTACATCACAGCCATCATTCCTCTATGTCACACCTTAAATCCAAAAGGTCCTCTCAGATCTTTTTATTAAGCATCCTCCCTGCTGCTATTGACAACAATGCAAAATTAGCCTACTAATCATGATCACTTAAAGCTTATTAGGAGTGACTTTTACTAAACACAGTTTGTGTTTAGCCCATGTGGGGAGCTGAACTATAGCAGTTACTTTATCACTTGATGACTCCTCAACAGCAGAGAGTGGGAACATAGAAAAGGAAAAGAACCACAGACTGGCATAAAAAATGATTGTACTAAATAGTCAAACTAATACCAATGCAAATACAAGACATATAAGGGTATTGTCAGCCCTGCAAAACTGTAGCATCCACAATATCCAGGAAGACAGTCCTCAGGAGAGGGAGAAGCCCTATCAAGAGACTTTCATTTTCTCATCAAAATTCCTCCTTTATACTGAGTGTGATGCTGATGGTGTGGGACACACCTGTGAACCAACTCAAGTCAGCTATCTTGGTTGACTCAGAACAGTTAATGGCCTGCAGCCCATGCCTGGCTTGTGATTATGTCTCATCAAAGCCAGTGCAAGTGCACACAAATAAATTTGGTGACATGGTTCAGCCAGATTCCTTTAACGGCTGAGCACCTGAATCCTTTGTACAACATTTAGGAACTCTGCTGTTTAGAGAGGCTGCACTGAGTGACCATTCATCCATTTTTTATGCTGGATCAAACTGGAGCTTGGTACAGGGTCAGCTGCAGACTTTTTTGGCTGCGGGCAATAACTGAAAGCAAATCCCTGTCTACCACCTAGCTCACCCAGTGCCAAGTCACATCATGGCAACACACTGACAAAAATTTGTCACAGCCATAAAAACAGCAGCCTTTCCTGAGAACCTGTTACCAGTTACAAATTTAATGTACCCATCACTTACAATGTTCTCACAGTGAGAGAGCTCTGTCCTTAACACCTATGAGCAATTAGACGAAAGTAGTTTTGATAGAATCCCTTGTGAAATGCAGATGCCAAGCACTATTCTCTATGCCCAGAGAAAAGCAGCAGATAAGTAATTTGAACTTTTTTTTCACTAAATTACCTGGATTGCTTCTCTTTCTAAGGTAGCCACTTGTTACTAAGTAAATGTTTAATTTCCCACTTTCTAGAGTTGTATGGAAATGGGTTGTTTTGAAAATATCACCACCTACATCCTAGAAAAAAAAAAGAAAATGGGACAATAGCTCATTACAATATCCAGGTGATCTTACTGATGTGCCTAAAAAGATGAAACAAGAGATAGCAAACCCTGTAAAATTTTGCCCTACTAGTGAGTAATCCTGCTAATTCCAGTTAAACTACCCACATGAAGGAATGGAAGCATGTATTACCTGTTTCACTGTGTTTGCTCTGTGACTTAGCTGCCTAAAGTTCAAATTCAGTCCTTACAGATTTAATCCAAGTTCAATTCTTGGCACTGCTTAATGCCAGGATATTGCTTAGCTACCACAAGTTGTTTCTGTGTTTTACTTTCATCTAAAATGGGGTTATGCTGGTGCAGATATTGAAATGGTGTGAAGTGGTGACAGTAGTCAATGCAAAGGGTGAGCTGAGATTCTGGTTTGAATTTGTTCTACAGCTGGTGAGGGGGAAAAATGGAAGGGAAGGGAAGGGAAGGGAAGGGAAGGGAAAGGAAGG
>VWZI01009427.1:23074-85549 GCA_013396835.1 Psilopogon haemacephalus
AGCACTGCCTGCCGGCTCGGCCACCCGCCGGTAGGTTTTGGGGTCACTTAAGTTCTTCCCAAGGTGGCCCATCTTCGGGCTTCTCTCTCCTCCGCAGGGAGCGGCGCTCCCCGGCTGCGGCCTCGTCCCGCCGGGCCGAGCTCCCCCTGCCGGCCGCGGCCTCGCAGCGCTCACCCGCGGGCCGCGCATCCCTCCCGGGGCCGGGCCGGGCCGGGCTGGGCAGAGGTGAGTGCTCCCCACAGGAGCACCCCGCCTCCCAGCAAGCGCTTTCTGGGACTCAGCGTTGCTGTCAGGCTTTGTATTTGGCGGAAGCTTTATTAAATTGTTTACATGGGAATGGAAGGAGCTCAGCTCAGGGAGTGGGGAGACTTCTAGCCCAGGCCAGCCAAAACTTTGGTCTGGTTGTGGTAGCCTCTGGAAGAGCTGGTAAGCAAAACAACCGAGCTTTGGGTTCCTGGCTTAATTCAAGTACCTCAGAGGTTTGAGCTGGGTTCAGCACACTGCAGTAAAGTGTCCTAATCTTATTCTTGCTGCTCAGAACTATTTTCTTGGGTTTAGTTTGGGTTTTGGTTGTTTGTTCAGGGTTTTTCTTGTCGTTGTCATTGTTTGTTGGTTTTTTGTTTGTTTTTTTTTCCCCTGGAAATTTATTCGGTAAAAACTTCCTAATTTCCTAGGTAATGTGTGTTGCTAGAACTGCCAGATCCTTTTCTTTCATGAGATGCTTCTGTTTCAGGAGATTGCATTTTTATAAGGAAAAAAAATACTACATGCAGCTCCCCACCAACCCTAGGTGGAAGACAGCAAGATTGGATCTGCCCCAGAAATGCAGGCAGTGTCGGCAACAGGCACTCCACTGCCATAGCTGCAACAAGCAGAAACAATCCAAATGCATTAAGCACCTAATATTTTCTGAGCATCCCTACTCTTCGGTGCAGGAGGTGCTTCTGCAGAGCTCCACAGAAGTCTGGCATCCGTTTGTATAAGCCATGTCTGTGCCAGGGGGTTTCGTTGTGAGCTCTTTCTTTGCATGAGGAACTCTGCGTTGTTATGCGGTTTTGCTCCACCTAACAGTATTTTTTATAATATTGCAAAGGCTTCTTGTTTTTCTTCCAAGAGAGCTCTTACCCTGTGGTAGTCACTCAGAGAGGCGTGGGGAAAGTCTCATTCTGCTTTAGCCCTGCTGTTGGTGCAGTCCTTTTGTTGGCATGGGTTTCATGGCAAAGCTTTCATGGGTTTCATTGTGTGGCACCCCAGGCTGTGCAGGTGTGAGTCTCGCTGTAGTGTGCACCAAGGTGGAAAAGGGCTGCTACCCACTGCTCAGAAGAGAGGAAAAAAGGACAAATGGTCGCACGACAGCCACTTCTGTCCTGTAATAAGTGACTTTTCTACTTTTTTTTTTTTTTTGTCCATTGTCACAGCCAAAGCCACAACTGACAATTGATTATTAGGTTTGGGATTTTTTTTTTTTTTCCCCTCTATCTCTCTTTCCTTTCCTTGTTTTGATAAAAAAAAGGGAAGAATTATGGACAGAACAGGCTTGTTATCACCTCAAGAGATACCAAGCTAAATCCTGAGAATTTTACTCAGGTTTTCTCTTGGGTAGGGATTCCTCTGGTGGGAACAGGAACTGGGCTAAACAGGGACTACCAGACTTAACATGATAGAAGTAACAAACCTTTCTCATGGGCACAGAGACTAGTGATCTTCAAGCACTCCTTAGAGGGTACCACCATACAAGCTCAAAATGCTAGGGCTTTTTTTTTTTCACCCCTGAAAATTTCTTTTACTTTTTTTTTTTTTTAAGAGAAGAAAAAGGAAAATAAATAAAGCTACCAAACTCTTCACAGTGTTATTACCCCAGCCGGTGGTCTTCCCTACAGCTGATTCTTAATGTTTCACAGGATGAGTTACACATCCTGCCTTAGTAGCAGACTAATACCCGGGTTTGAATTACTATTGAATAAGCAGCAGTGAAATCTCTATCAAAATAATCATTAGTTCCAAAACCCACAAACAACAAAACAAGCAGAGTTGAACTAACTCAGCAAGACCATTTGTGGCGTGAGGGAGGGTGAGTCACTCTTCTTTTCCTTCCCTCAGCAGACTCCATTGCTGCCTCTTACAGCCCAGGGGAGGGCAGGTGGAGTGGGTAGGGCATGACTTCAGAAAGTTAAAAAAAAAAAAAAGAAAAAAGAAGAAAGTCGACATCATTCAGGTCACATGATGCAAAGAGACCAATGGAGGCAGGTTCTGGAAAGGGGAACAGTTAAATTTGTAATTTTGGTTGTGTGAAACACTTCTTTGGGCCTCATAAACAACCACAGAACCACAAGTTGGGTACAGAGGCAGTCACACAAGAGCGGGTCCGGGATATTGGTCAGCAGGCAGGGCGAATCGTTTTGACTGCAAACCACAGAGTTTCGTAGAGTGGTAAGCATCATCAACCACAACCGATCCGCTATTTTTTTTTTTCTTTTTAAGAAACAATTTCAGAGTTCTTTTAGCAAAAGAGCCTTATAATCCATTTTGTGCTGCTCCTGAGGCACCAGGATAAAACACGGCATGATGGCTGGGAGGAGGGTGGTAGCAATGACCATTCTTCATTTTTCACTCCCCAAGGTAGAAGAAATCATATATTCCTTGACTGTAAAGACAGAGTGAGTTTTAAAGAGGAAAGAATGGCTTCAAACAGCATATTTGAATCACTTCCTTCTTACCAGCACTTCTTGAGAGGTAAGTGCCATTCAGACTTTCTAAATATACTTTTTACTTTCCCATACTTAAGAAAATGCATGTTTGGAGAGTGTCTGGGGACATTCTTGTAGTACATGCTTTTTCCCACTTCAGCTTTCCTTGAGGCACTGTCGTCGATGCTAATATCTGAGCTTACAGGAATACCACCTCATTACTTATCAGTCCATTAAAGAGATTATAACAAGGATTAATTTAAGATGTTCAAACAGCTGTTGTATGCTTGTGAATTTTCTCTTAATGAATCAATCTGTGCTAGAATAACTCACATGAACTACTGCAGATACAATAGCAGTAGCACAAGCCACTTTTGATTGTCGTTGGCAGAATTATGACTTTTTTGAGCCATTGCCCTGAAAATTGACAGCCAAAGGCATACAATGCATTTTACAGGCTGAAACATGAGGAGTGTACAGCCAGCAGAGCGTGATGCTGTCTCACTTATGCTAGACCATCAGCCTGGGTAAAGGCATGTTCACTGGAGAGAAGTTAGAAAAAGCTTAGAAACCTGCTTAAAGTCAGCTGCAACTTACGTGGCTCAGGAAAAGAAGCAGTGTGGATAAGTTCAGAGTTTCTGTTGATGCCATACAGGTCTCAGATGACTGCAAACTACCAGCTGCAGCCACGCTTAGAGAAATGAAGTAGTCCTGTAAGGGCTGAGGAGGGGAACTGAAGGGCTTCACCCAGCAATCTGTCTTTTTTCACCAGTGACCAAGCACACTCAGCTCCTTCTAAGGTTCTCACAATCCACCGTGTAGCTAATGGTTTAGTCATAGGTTATTCATACAAGTAAGCCAGGGACTGGTACGAGAAATTTGTCCGCTTCCTCATAACTACCTTCCTAAATAGCTCATGCTACAGCTGAACTTTTCCCCTTTCCATGCAAGCCCTCTGACCTCTTAAGCCCTTTTTGCAGCAGGGCTGCGCCCAAGCAGATGACAAGGCACACAAAGCCCGTCACAGACCGCTCATCAAACTTGGCTGGGGTGCTGCTAGAGAGCAGCACTTCATAATTCTTCATAGTTACAGACTACAGTTTCCTGGCCTTGCTGGCAGTGTCAGCGTGAGTCATGAGTTATTCGTATTAATAAGTGGGCTAGGGAATGCGGAAGGCTCGTCCCAGCTGCTGTGTCACAAGCAGCAGCTGTGCCAGCACCTTGCTGCTCCTGAGATCAGTGCTACCCAAAGTGGGACATGAGTGGAGGGCAGCCCGCTGAAGTGCTAGCACGTTCTCCTACTTTGGTTTGCTTCTTTTTGTCCCCCTCCTTATGTCAAAATATTTTCTACGTCTGACTTTCCTGGCACTGGAGGAGAGCTGAAGTGCAGCTAGTTGCATGAGTCACTCTGGCTTACAGCACCTTCTATCCAGAGCTGGGGAGATGCTGAAGGGTGAGCAAGAGGTGGCTAACTGCTGTGCGGCACTTGCAGCTGACATTTCCTCAGCACCCCTACCAAGCAAAGGAAGCAATACTGCTAGAATAACAAGAACATCTTCCTGCATTTCGTCATCCTTTTTTTTTTTTTTTTTAGCTCAGCCGCCTGTTTACTGTTTAATCTGTAGCACAGGAAGACTTACTGAGGAAATTTTGCACTTCTGATAAAATAACAGAGTAAACCTCACAGAGCAGTGCTTACAGCCAACCCACAGGATGGAATAGGGACACGACAGGCCATATTTCAGACAGGAGCCCAGAAAGCCTGAAAGCAATTAGCTGGAGACCAAGGATGAATTTGTCCAGAAACGGAGAAACTTCATTAAAGCTGGTTAATCTGACAAGTGATTTAGCTCAACACTCTGGAATGGGTTTTACTATCCTCATTATTGCCATTAATGTTACTACAGGACTAGTGCTTTCTGTTTCTACATGGCCCAGGCTAGAAAACACACCAGAAATCTTGAGACATTCATCCAGTTTTGGAAAGCCAAGTACAAATGGTGGTACATGCCCAGCACAAGCAAGATCAAGCTCCCTCTGTACAGTGCTAGAAAAGCTTGGCCAACAGTGCTATGGTTGGGTTATAAAGTTAATGTTTCATCGTTGCGAAAGAATATTGTGTTTGAACGTGGAAGCCTGTGATGGTTTTCCAGCAGTTCCCTTTTTGTTCTTTTCTCTGCTCAAATGAACTCCGCACAGTTTCAAAACCCTGGGCGCAGCAAAAGTAACGCTTGGGCCTCGGAGCAAGAAAAATAATCATCCCTAGGGGCGGTTGTTCTCACCCCTGTTTCTCAATAGTGTTTACGTAGACTGGTCATTCGAAATGTCCAAAACTGTCTCTTCTCTTTTTTTCCCGCCAAAATTTATTGCACTTTCTCCCTTAACTGAAATTGTAAGGTAAAGGGGAAAATAACAAGTTGTTTTCTGCTGTGGATTTCACTTTATCAGTCCGCGCAGTTCTCTGAGAAGGAAATCCATAACTCTTTTTCAGCCTGATACTCTGTGAATATTGGGAAAAACGAGGGGAGTGGGGAAGCAGAACAATTGTTCCAGCCCCTGTGAGCAGTGACAGGCATGGAGAGCCTGACATATTAATTGAATGTGGTACACCACAAAGGATATGGCCCTTTTTCTATCACACCACACCAGGTCCTCGCTTCTGCCACTAGGTAAAGAAATGAGGATTATACTGAAACCTCCAGTAGTGTGCTCTGCATGCTGAACACATTTGAATGTTTAGTGGCTCTGCTCTTAGTTCTCTTAATGATGATTTCTTTTTTCTAATGGCCTCTTGCATTTTCCAGTCTGGGCTTGGAGTTAGGAGTACAGGGTAGGAGCATTTCTAAGTGTCTTGATGCATTGCAACCCACAGAAAAAGATCAGTCTTTTTTTCTCAAATCTCTGACCGAACTTTTTTTTTTTTTTTTAATCAAGGCTCTGCTCTGAACTTTTATTTCAGTGAGTTTCATAGTACAATGACAGTTTTGCTGGTTATGTTGAGAGTTCGACACAGGTCCATACATATTTTCTGGGTCAACAGATTTTGAGTAGGGGGACTAAAACGAGACCTGTTGGAGAGCCTTGTACTAAAGACTACACATATAGTTTTTAAAGGGTGCCTTGATAATTACATGATTCTTGCCCCACCCTGTAACTTCTTTCAACTTCTTAAAAGCATTAGACTGCCTTGTAAGATTTCCTAATAATTTTGTCTGCAAAGGAAGACAGAATAACTAATCTTTTTGAGGATTTTTTTATGGAGCTCTAATAGCACAAAGTATAATATTTTCCAGAAGAGCACTTTTCCCTCATTTTTACCTTTGCTGCAGGGTTTAATTACTTCAATATACAAATAAGGTTACTTTTGGTTTGGTCTTTGTTTTATTTTCTGTTAATTAATCAGAATGAAGCCTTGTGGTGCAACATTTTGTCGGTTTCTTGTATCAAATGGAAATCACCTCCAGCAGAGCACTTTTACAACATGGAAAAATACACTATGTGTACTTTCTTCTTAGTTCTATTGTGTGAAGTAGTTCACAGCCATTGTGAGTTTCTTCCTTTCCAGAAGCTAAATAAAAATATATTTTAAAAAAACCAAAACACTATAGGAAAATGCTTTTTCTGCTCTGAAGGATTTACCTGCCTGGACCCACAAACATCTATACCTAAGCATACTGCTTCTCATTTAAAGTTCTGGATCTGACTTGCCCTATGATGGACTTTAACTTATTAGGCTCCTAAAATCCCTGGTGCTGCATGTGAGTGGAAGAGTGAAGTGATCTGAAGCTCCCTGTTATCAAAGTTTACACAGAATCATAGAATGACCTGGGCTGGAAGGCACCTCCAAAGGTCATCTAGTCCAACCCCCTCCACAGTCAGCAGGGACATCAGGTTTCCCAGAGCCCTGTTGAGCCTTTCCTTGAGTATCTCCACGGATGAGGCCCCAGCCACCTCCCTGGACAACCACCCTCATAGTTCCACCACCCTCATAGTAAAGAACTTTTTCCTAACATCCAATCTAAATCTGTCCCATTGCCCCTCGTTTTCTCACTGCAGGCCTTTGTAAACAGTTTTTCTCCATCCTTCCTGTAGGCCCCCTTCAGGTGCTGGAAAGCTGCTACAAGGTCTCCCTGGAACCTCCTCTTCATGTTGAACAACCCCAGCTCCCTCAGCCTGTCCTCATAGCAGAGGTTCTCCAATCCTCTGATGATTTTCATGGGCCTCTTCTGGACCCACTCCATCATCTGCAATCTCACAATCCCAGCATATGAAATCTCCCTAGGAACAGCTGTTTGTCCACATAGGCTGCTTGTCCACATGAGGAGCAGAGTAGCAAGCTGATAGTGATTTCAGCCCTTTATAGCTAGTGACCTTAGCAGAAGTGATCATACACTAGAAGTAACTCTGCCGAAGACATATTTCTCTGGAAGCAGCACAGTGTCCACACTACCTCATATTTTTTCTTCACGCAATAGAATGAAGTATGTTGTCACTACACTGGGGAGAGAGGTTTCCCAGCACTTTTGCAGGCTGCCTGAATTGCAATAGTTAATTTGTGTCAGCATTATAAAATACTAACTGCGTCTTGCAAATAGGAAATTGAACTACAGCTCATAAAAAAAACTTGCACAATGCCTGTTTTGCACAGCCTTTTTTTTTTTTTTTTTCTCATTTAAAAGTCTTGAGAAACATTGCAAGACCTGAACATGGGAATTCCTGTGAAGCAAGTAGTAAAGTATCTGACAGAGGGGAATAGATGAATACACTACTTTGGAATATCAAGAGATTTTATCCCAGGCCAAAATATCAGACTGAGTATTTAACCAATCACAGCACAGTGATGTGTTGTAACGACAGTCTTAGCAAGGACTTAGGGTTATGGCTGCCTTGCAGATCTCCCAAATTGGTTTGCCCATTATCACATGGCCATTAATAAGAGATTGTTGGATGGCAGCTTTGCCATGTTTTACTGTGAGAGCAAAACTTCATCTCTGAAGTAGCTCCCTGGTGGAAGACAAAAGTATCTTCCCCACATGGCCAGTGTATGCAACACGAACAGAAAATAAACTGGGATTTTGTTTTTATGACTAGAGGATAACTATGGTTTAGTTTGACCTCTCAGGCATGCCCCCAAAAGAACAGTCTGCTCACCTTTAAATGCATGTGAAGGCCAGTGATAAAGGAAAGTGTGTAAAAGTAATTTATGAAGTCCTGAAGAATTTTACTTCAGAACACAATATGCATATCTGTTTCATCCTGTGATTTGAGAAGGAAGAGTCTATACCTAAACCAAGAGCGGCAAAGACATTACTGTTCTTGGATTTAGAAACAGACATGCTTGCTTTTAAATGCAAAGCTAAGCAATCCTAAAGAAACAGCAATCCTAAAGAAACAGCAAAGGCTAACAATGGAAGCTCATCCTACTTTGACACTACCTCACATGGAGGGCATGCACTGAGTCCCATTCTCTGCTGCACCTCCAAAGTAGTGCCCAGGGGGCCAAGCAGGAGTGTTAGTCTAATGTCCTTTTAGGCTGTTATGGAGAGCAGGCTCAGAAGCTAATGGGGAGTTCCACTGACAGGAAAAAGTCAGGGTGGGCTGGTGCTCTGCAGAAACTGCCAGATGTGGTCTTGAACTCACTGCCATAAAATACCATTGAAATTGAGACTTCAGCAGAATCCTTAGAACAGCTGGGTCTATATGCATGTAACAGTTTCTTAATACATACTAGCCAGGTAAAGAGAAAAAAGAAGTTTTGGAAGGGTTAAGTTCTCCCTTCATCTCTGACTGCTGTATTTAGGAGAACAAACTGATCTCTGTTAAAGCTTGGAAGAAAACTTTCCATGTAAGCAAGTCTGTCATCTGCAAAATGAATTATGGCTTCCTCTGTGACATCTGGCAATGGCCATGGAGAGAGACAGGCCACTGACTAGGTGAATCACTAGTCTGAGAGGAGGACAAGAAAACATTACACTGCTCATTACATCTTCTGTCATCTTAACAGAATGGATAATATTTGTATAGACTTGAGTCAGCTTCCCAAACAGTAGAGGAGCAGTAGGGATATCTCCTCTCTGAAGCATATTAATGTACTGTACAGGGTGACAACAGTTGTGGTGTTTGGAGCAGCAGAGCATCTACAAAGGTCTGTAGTATGTTGATGAAGTCCATGCATGCACCAGCATATCCACAGGGATAAGGAATGCAGGACTCATCATTCTTGCCGACGGTGGAAAGGAGCCTAGAAATTATATATACAGATACCACATGTAATTGGTTTTCCAAAGAAATCCCTTTTCTTCCACTTAGGTCCCAATAAAATCAAGCCTGGGCTTATGACCAAGACACATTTTAGTTCAAAACGTCATATTCTCAATAAAGATTTATATAGATAATGGAAATAGGGGAAAGAGAGAGAAAAAAAAAAAAAACAGGAGCATAGAAGAACTGTGAAAGTAGGGAAGCAGAGCGTGGCAGAAGCTGCTATCTGATAGAGTTTCTAATTCATCCTTAATACTGTCCATCAGGCTCTTCACTTCTGCTTGCAAGCAAAACCCTTTTAAATTGGGTAGTTTCACTTCACAAAGATCTTTGGGAACATTTTCTCCAGCTTTGATCTATTTGGGGTTTTTGGGTTTTTTGAGTCTGTGTTTTCTGAGTTTCTGATCCCAGTGAATCCAAAAGCAGTCCAAGCCAGGGACTTGGGGCTTTTCCTCTTGCCTTCTGAATGTTTTGTCTTGTAGTATGCTTTCTGTTGCCTGGTTTCACAGTGAAACTCTTGATTTTGAGATGTACTCAAAAGGTGCCCCTAGTTTTATGTGATTTGCTATAAACATTTCATGCAGCTGTACTTAGGGAAATCCCTCCCATCTTGGACAAATCAGCAACCTTTTTGTGGTCTTTAATAATGGGAGATGACCATTTGCAAAATATCTTGCATGTTCAGGCAGAAGCATCACTACATTTCTTTTCCTTGTGACAAATGTCTTTTCACCTTCTCAGCCCCTGTACCACCAGCTCCTCTCATAAGTCAATTTCCTAACCAGTTTTATGGCATACACCTGTGTCATGCCAGCAAAAAATATGCTCGAGGTATCAGGGCATTTACAGAAGCTTTGGACAAGCACCAGATGCTGAGCTCTGTAAGCATTACTAAAGCACCCTGTAGTTGCCCGCTTTGGTGAAGGCAAGCGCTGCAAGCATGCTCAGCAGTAGCTGAGGGTGAGGTGTCACAGCCTCTGGAGTGGGCAGAAGAGCATCCTTGCCTGTCAGGGCTCTGGTCTATATTTATGCTTGATGAGTATCAAAGAGAAGTAGAAGGCAAGCTGGCACAGCAAAATTAAGGCTTTTATTTGTTTAGCAAGGACAACACAGAGAGACACAATCATAAGGGTGTAGGTCACCAACAACCATCCCCTGGAAGGCATTGGTACATGCTGTCATGGTGAGTGGGGGCAGGAGATGTAACTGCATTTTCAATACTGTTATTAGGATACATTTAAGCTAGCACTGCTTTACTCCCACATACCTGCAGCCATGATCTCTGCAGACAAGACCAGGAGCAGAAACCATACTTTAGAGCCAGATCTTGGGGTAATATCCTGTCTCTACCCAGACAGGGACAAAATGACCATCAACTGAAGTGGGGTTGGGTATACCCTTTAATAACAAAGAAATCTGCAAGAAAAACATGACAATGAAGTCCAGAATAAGATAGGAGGTGAACTCTGAATGCCAGTGTTGACAGGGGGGCTGAAAGAAACATAGCATCAAGATGCAAAAGTAATTTATTTAATGCCAAGTAGCAGAAACATGGCTTGAGAATGAAAGGTTTTGTCTCTTTTACCTAGGAAAAACTGTCATGGAACGATTAATTACTCATGGTGTATTATTCACAGTAGTAGAAGGAGTTCTGAGCTGACTGGGACTTCTCTGGTTGGTAGCTGTTGATTGTACTTAGCTTATACATCAGGGTATATGCTTTACCTGGAGGAGACAGGTGAAGTGTACTTCCTCACTCATTATTCAGTGATGACAGACTCTGAAAGAAGCACTCTTTTCCAGGTACTATCTGCTGGTCTTATATAGAAGAACAGAGAGGGACTGGACTTCTGTGTAACTGCAGCTCTGGAAAACAACCCTGAAAACATATCCCACGTAACAAGCAATGAGGAGGCCACCTCATCTGTGAGGTCGCTCTCCACACTAAAGGGTTGCTGTGGCTGTTGACCACCTGTCCATGTTCACATCATCCAAAAAGTCTACTGATATAAGACTACATACCATGCCCAGTTCATAGGAAATGCAGTTTTATATTACAGTTAGTAGATAATATCAGACTTCTGTACAATGCTGCTGTTTTTCAGGACCTATATGTAAATGAGCTTTGGATTTTGCATAGGTCTGTGCCATGGTTATCTCTGCAGGGAGAGACCTCCTCTTGCACAAGGGTTGGCAAATCAACTACTGCAATATAGGGTGGCTTAATCGCTGCTGCAGACATTGCCCAAACGCTCTGCAAAGAAATTCAGTCCTACTTTATCCATCATGTCTTTGTGGACTTGGCAGCAAGGAGTTAATGACTGCCTCATGCAGGGTCCTAAGAAGACATACATCCACTAGATTACTGATCAGGCTTCTACACCAACCTGGTTCCTGTTTTATTACCACCATTTTGTCTGAACCCAAGCTTGAGGAACAGATAGCATGTGGAAAGCATTCTGCTTATAACTTCATCTAGGGAAATGAAATGAGCCCAGAGAATCATCAGGTAGGTTGCCCTTTCACCAGAGAGAGAAAAGCACAGGAAAGCACCATGTGTTTTTTATCCTCTGTGCTTTATAAAGACCACTAATGCAGCCCGAAGAGAGGGCCACCTATTAAAGGAAAAAAGACACCCTCTGCATCAAGTCTCTCTTTTGCTTCTGCATCAAGGCTGTAAAAGTGAAAATGTACAGTGCTAAACACCCACTTTTTTTTCTTTTTTTTACACTAAACATAAAATAATGCACATATTGAAACCAAGATTCAGATTTCATATGTGAACAGGAACTTACTCTCATTGTACTTTGCTTCACTGAAAAGAAATATTTGCTTTTCTAGACAAAACAGACTGTTTCAAGTAGAGCATGTTGAGCTGTTGTAGAAACTAAAAAATGTGAATGGCTTGCCCAGATAAAAAGAAAAAGTGACAGGATAAACGCCTTGAGTTCAAAAGTGATGAACCACTTAAATTTCAGTCTAAAAATCAGAACTTCTGTTGCTGGGTTGGATTTTTTTCTCCTAATGGGGATTGCAATGCAAACAGTCATTTTATTTTACAGGTTAATATGCAGTCAAAGAACTCCGCGTGCTACTTTTGAGGAGTGATATTATTTTGTACAAGTATTTTTAGGTGCAGCAGGAAAGCTACATTAGTCCCAAACAGCTTCTTTTCTTTACTAGGTAGGAAAAAATCTCTACCAATATGAACACTTTTATACTTAAGTCCATTTCCATTTGGAAGAGTGCTCTGCTGTAACTAGACATGTACCAGCATGAAGAGGGATTTACAATTCCCCCGTGGGGTGAAATTATGTCATTGGACAGATGTCTATAGGAGGAAAGATAATTTAGCTTCACATTTTACTGGGGCAATTAAAGCAGCCCAGTATTTTGTGTGTATAGTACCCAGTTCAAGAGCCAACAGAACCACTGGAAGGGCCTGGCTGACATCCTTGGGCATTGGATGAGATTTGCGATGGCTGTTCTCCTCCAGATAGAGGTATTACCAGCCTAAAGTTAAGTCACTGAGGGCTCAGGTCACTTTTCACACAGCTATCTTTATATCCTTGCACACATGAAATACAGAGGAGTGAGGCTGACTGCCCTCTGCACCACAACCTGCCTTTGCTTCAGAGCAATGTCACAGCTCTTTCTGTCCTGTTTCATCACAGTCACAAGGGATGTTATATAGAAAATGGCACTGTGCAAATCAGAGGTTGCATTTCCAGCTGTCTGATGATGGCCTAGCTCATTTTTACAGGTTAATTAGGACAGGTGCCTCTCTCTCCTTCCCTCCCTCTAAGAGCTCTATGCTTCAGGCACATCCATGCACCATGTGACAATTGGCAAAGCAGCTCCCAAGACCTGCATCCTCCAGGTTTCAGTATGTTACTGCTTTGACTAAACCACAATAATTGGAGATCAAAAGCATTATTTAAAAAGAAGCAGTTGGAGGTTTTTCAGTGAGTCTCATCTCCCCTTTCAGCCTTCAGAAAAGCCCACTCCAGCCAGAAGGATTAGGAAATGTAACAGATCTCTGCTGTGCCCAGGGGGCACAAGCTCAGGGCCGAGTCTTGTCAAATATCTTGCTGCTTTTGTGAAGTGCTGCAAAGAGCACTGGGGAGCCATGGCTGTCCTTGCTCCCTTCCTGGAGTCTGGGCATCCTGCCATATGGCTGGGAGAAAGCTTCTCCATCATGAATCTCCACCTATTCTTTGCTCTGTCCAAAAGCAAGAGCAAACCCTAACATTTCAGTCCACAGTACCTACAGGTAAATAGGAGTTCCTGCAGAAGCAGGGCTTGACTTTAAAACCCTGAGCCAGCTAAACTAAGTAGAAGAAAAAGAAAAGATGTTTCTCAATAAACAGTTTTTCAGCATGGTTTTAATCTTCAGCTATGAATTATTTTCTTCATGTCGGGCATGCTCCCATTTATTCTTTGCTAATTTCTTCACAAAACACTGCCGAGTCCCCACCTTGTTCACAGACAAATCCTGGTATACCTCACAGTACCAACATGAGAGACTTCCCTGCATGAGCTGCACAGCTGCTGACTGAGCAGCATGCACAGCTAACCAAGGCATCACAAGGTGCCAGCTCAGTAGGTTTTCTCCCATGTACATGACTTAAGACAGTAATTGAGCATTCCAACCTAAAACCACAGCCTCCTCTGAAAGCTCACTCTAACACAACTTATTCACACAGCCATATTGCTAAAAAAAAAAAGCCAAACCAAAAACAAAACCAAACAAAACACCAAAACCCAAAAACACCCAAAACATGATTTAACAGAAATTTGTTGTCAGATTCCAACTTGTTTGCAAAGAAAATCTTTTAACTGTTCACAAATTCTTTCCTGTCTTAAGTCCCTCTCTTGCTAACATCTCATCCTTTTTCTTGCAAGGTCTTGTTGGATTTTTTTTTTTTTCTGCAAGAAATACAAGCAATATTAAGGCATCACATATTTGAAACTGCAGTTCAAAGAGATTAATATAAAAGTTAGAAAAATAACCTACATAAGAACATTACCTGTCCTATTTTAGGAGGTAATTAGCTGCAGCAAAGTTTCTCTCACTTTTTTTTTTTTCTGAGAAAACAAACTACCTTGTCATTGAGGTTTTTATAAAATGCTGCTGTTTGCAACATTTGCCACAAACAAATTAACTCAAACATTTCTAGTGTATGACTTAACATGGCTGATTTCACTGCTAGTCCTCACTTCTGCATCTGGAGACCAAAATACCTTCAGTTATCACATACTGAAGGGAAAGAAATGTGGATCATACATTTGACTGCTAAAAAATATGCATTAAAAACATTTATACCAAGCATCTTTATCCAGAGCCCAGTGCAAAAGTCAGGAAGAAATCAAGAAGGAGAAGAAGTATCTAATGTGTGGCAGAAGCAGCAGCCTGATTTAGCCCTTGTGTTAGCAAAAGCAAACTTCTGGGACATGGTACTGTTTCCACTAAGTGCTATCTTCCAGCTTGAATAGGGTATACTCCAAATCAACACTACCTGACACAATTTCAGGGGAGCAGTGGGTGACAGAGACATCAGCTCCAGCTGCTGACATTTGAGACGCAGGTGCTTGGTACCAGTGTCCTTTGATCATGATGTCTGCAGCCTCATCCCTTCCAGTTGGTACAGAAAGTCAGAAAGGGATGGAAGGTCCAGATTTTTGCGGTGCTGGTATGCAATCCTACTCTTTAATTACTAAGCACACAGACAGTCCTGAAACACCAAGTCTTGTATTTGGTCCTTTCTGTATAAGTGGTGAATACACTTACAAGGTTTCTGATCTCTGTTATGACATGCCAAGTTTAGTACATTGAGCCATGGCATCAACAGATATAGGTTTCTCTGGGTTCTTGCTTTTCCTTTCTCAGCCTCTCCTAGAAGGCTTCTACATGAGACTTAGACTGTTAGTTTAATTTTGATAACACAATGAAATAAATGCAAAGCTCAAAGGTGATGTGTGCTGTGTGTGGGAAGGAGAAGAGAGGTAGGAAAAAGATGTATTTTTAGACTAGTTTCTTAGCATCTTAAATTTTCATGTTTAGCATGCACTAATAGATGTGAAACTTGGTAGGCAACTTGTGTCAGAGTTCTGATGTAAGTTATGATGTGGTAGATAAAAAGTGATGAGGATATTAAGCTAAGGGGCTGGTTCAAGTGCTAAAGTGTATACTTGCAGAATTTATCTTTTTCTTTTTTTAATCCTACTGTATCACTACCTTTCAGTGTCCAATACAATAAATAAACACTAATCATGCTGACTTGCATTCTGCAGTGAATATCAGGACAGCTGAGGTATGTTCTCCACCACACCAGAAGCCCTTTGCAGCATTATTTTCTTAGGGGGTTGGACTAAATGACCTTTTTAAAAGCTCCTTTCCAACTCAATGCATTCTATGATTCTTTGTGAGACTTAGTGTTGGACCTCTGTGTTACTATGCCTGAGCCCAATGCAACTTTAGGGCGCCAACATAAGACATTTTAGTGTTGTTATTTGTAGACAGTTTGAACTCAAATGTACCAAGACAGCAGATGTTAATGATGTGATCAATGGCATCATAAATGTTCTTGTCATGTTATTAAGGAGCTGTTGGGGATTCACTCAGGACAGGCATGGACCGAGGTCTGCCTCAAACACTGGGTAATTATGCTGCGTATATTAACTCTATTAAATCCAAGTGCTCTCATCATGTTGTTAATGTGGGCCTTCCCCACAACCAGTGTAATGTGGTAAAAAACTCTCATGCTACTGGAGCTGTGGGAACATTCTCATGAGAATTTGTTGTGCCTTGCTTTACAGGGAAATTTCAAAAAGCCAACCTGGGTTGTTTGATTGAAAGTGTGCAAAACCACTAAAAATCTTCTCCATGGAAATGTTGGGCTTCTGGTAATATTTCAGATGGAAGTGGCCTGTGTTCTGAATTCAAGGCAAGTCGAATTTGGCGCATTTAAAAAGCCAAGATGTGCTGTCCTAGGCAGAACTAGTGAGGGCTGATTTCCTACAGACATGGGTCTTGCGGCTGCATTCTCTAACATTAGATAAGGCTTTAATCTGATTGAAGGTTTGTCTCTTCTGAGGAATCTCTGAAATCTGTTTGGGGCACCCTTCAGCTGGGAGAAGTGACAAAGCCTCTCTAAGACTGCCATGTTTCATGAAAGCTGTAGCAAATTAAGACCACTTCTGCTCTATCAAATTTTGATAAAGTTTGCCCACAAACTAGAGAAACTAGGAAGTACAGAGACAATGGGAGCAATCGTATAAGCACTGCCTCCATGAAAAAGCAGTCTGATAAAGGGGCTTTGCAGTTCAGTTTGGTATGCAGTGTCCCAAAGTGATGCACCAAGATAGTCAAATACATCCAGAAGCTGCTTAAACTACTCTAAGAATAGCATGTTCCTCATCTTTGCAGATGGAGAACCAGGAGAGAGTGGTCATATCAGAAGTCTAGTGGAGAGAGAAGTAGAAACAGAATCTTTGAACAGAATCTCTTTTTTTTTTTTTTTTTTACTTACAGTTCTAAGCTGAACTATCTACAAAATGGTATCCTGTTTACTTTGAAATTCAAATCTGATCAAGTCACTTGAAATTTACCTTAGATTACAGTCACTATTTCAGGGCTTGGACATCTCCAACTGCAAATGGGTGATTCAGTTTGAATAGAAGGCCATTTTTTAAAAATCTAGAGAAAAAGTTTTACAATTACTTTTGAGCAGCAGGCAAACATGCAAATATTCTGTTTGTGGACAATAAGGGAACAGCAACAGAAATAAGACTAGCTGACAAACAATTTGTGATGCAAGGCTCATTTGGCTTAGATTCTCAGATCCAAAAGCAGCAGAGCACTAGGGTATTCTCCAGTTTGGCTTAGCACCATCTTGGCAGCAGGTGATGATTTGCACCTCCCTGTGCCAGCAGAGCAGAGGGGTTGTCCGTAGGCAGGGAGAGGAGTAGGATGCAGTTGAGTTATGCAAACTCAGCTGGAAACATGACTGCTTGGAGACTCCCTAAAAATCTCCTGGGATCTGGCAAAGCTGGAGAGTGGTGTGGAACAGGGAGATGTGAGAAGCAGTTATGTATCTGTTTAGAAGTGGGTTTTTTTTTGTTTTTTTTTTTTTCCTGAGAACTTCCTTCTAGAGATATCCTTTTTTCTGCTTTCTCTACTGTTGACCTGCCACAGCACTGCACAGTGGCAGAAAAGTTTGCATGCTAAGGGCTCCACTTCTGCTGCCAGAGGCTAACCTTTGACTAGACAGTATCAGACCACAGGCAGAGCAAGTTTTGCTTTTCGCGTGTCTAACTTCTGAGTAGAAACCCAGGCTGTTACCTCTTTTATTTCCAGAGACAACAGGTTTCTCCATAGGGTAGTTTGAGTGACCTTGAAAAGCTAAATGTGCTTCTTGAGGAAACTGAGCAGAAAAACTTGGTGCAGGGTTTTAGCTAACACCGGGGTAAAAAAAAAAGCAACAGAATTTCCCAGCATCAGTGTTAGGAGCCTCAGCTCTCCCACGGGCTTTGGTACTGCTGGATGAGGACAGTAGATTTCTTTGGCCCCTCCAGCAGCATCTCCATTCAACTAGTCCTGCAGTGTGCCTTCATTCCAGCTTGTGCAGGGGGGCTGCATAGCAAAGAAATCATGCCATCCACATTATCCATTCTATCCCCTGCGGCCACTGTGGGTGTCACTGGCTGCTGCACAGAGCAGAGTGCACGTAAGCAGCTTGGATGTGCCCTAAATGTAGCACAAGCACGTCCTTAATAACTGCTTTTAGGTGGAATAATAAAAGGCACGCAAGATGGAAGCGCAGCTTTTCCTCTCTGACACGGCCATGCCTCTACCACACATTTCTTGTTTTGCTCATCAGAGGAGAGCTCCGGAAAGGAGACAGACAGGTCTGTCCTCTCCGTGATGCCTTGCCCGCCGTACACCTGAAGCTGCTCTCCCCAGGGGAGAGAGTCCAGCGACCCGGGGCGACAAGAAGGAGCTGCACCACCCCTTGCCCAAAAGTCACGGGGAAGCTGTCAGCCTTAGCAGAGGCATCCTGTTTGTTGAAAAACAAGTGACAGTTGAAGAAGGGTTACAAAAGCGAGCAAACCGCAGCCCCTGCGCGGGGCTGATAACAGCCCTGCGCCGCTTTTGCAGCAGTTCCGTCCCTGCCGAGCACCAGAGAGGGGGGATGGCGTGAACCTCGCCGGCGCTTTTCCTGTTTCGTGCTTTTTCCCGCCGCCGTTTCTCGCTGTTGAGTTCTGCCACAGTTTTTCAGTTACTCGCCGGTTTCTGAAAAGGGCCCTTCCCTGTTATAAATGGAGCATGAGGGGCTCCCGGGCACGTCCTCTGTCCGAGGTGGGATCGCAGGTGCCCGCGGGGCTGAGCAGGGGCTAGCGCCTTGGCTTTCAAGAAGACGGCTGCAAACAAGCGCTTTTAGAAGTGTGTCCCTCTCACGGCTTGGGGTCTCGTAAGCTTGCGCCCATGCCTACCTCCCTTCCAGTGCTCCTCAGCCTGAAATCTCAGAGCAGTTTCTGAGGCTCCATTTATCCCCACATTTAGAAGACTTTTGGAGGAGAGCAGAAGTGCTAATGCAAAAGAAAAAAAAAAAAAGGCTTTTTTAAAATGCATTTTGACATGCATTTAGGCAAATAGATCTGCATTTAAATTTCAATGCAACACAGACCTAGGTCCCCATCCTGCAACTGTGTGTGACTTTGCTGCTGTTGCTATTGTTGGTTCTCTTGTGTCTGATAGGAAGCCTTTTGCTGCGGTGAAGTGTGCACATGTATGTGTGGTTTCTGTTTGCAGCCTGAGCCTTGGCTTTTTATGTGTAACTATGTAAATGGTGCTACTTACCTCTTCAAAGCAAAGCACACGTAAAGCTCAAGTTCACAGATGCACAGGCGACAGAGGTGTTGGACACGTGGATCTGCTTTTGCACAAAGCTAGGGTGCTTACTGGGCTTCTCATGACTTAAGTTTACTCAGTTTTTAACATCTCATCTTTAAGTTTTAGTCATGTGTTAACCAAACTTTGCATTCTTTGTCTCTGGTCAGAAAACTTGAGCTAGTAGAAAACAGGGTTCTTTCTTCAACTGAGAATATTATTTTTCTTGAGCTCTGCATAAAATGTATCATTATTATCTGAGTGTATCTGCCCCAGAAATATGTATCAGGATGTGCTTGCTTAAAACAGCTTGATCAGAGTTCTTATTGGTATCAACTACATAATCCTGATAGTTTTTCCTTCATTTGCTACCAGATGGGTTCCTGTTAAGGGATTTGATGTTTCAGGAAAAAAATACATTGGAAAACTGCTTCAATAGTAGTTTTATTTTGTCATATACTAAACAAATAGTAGGCAGACAGTATTTTTATTTCAAATGCTGAGAAAATCACTAGCTGTTGTGTTTCAGTTTTTTTCTCTGGTTTTGTGTTCTTTCTTTTTACTGACATACTCTGCTGCCTGTGCTAGGATACATACAAATGTACAGGAAAGAATCTTGAAGAATTTACAATCAAGAAACCAAATCAAAGATAAACAAAAATATGGGCTTTCGGAACCAGTACAGTTGAAATTTGGTTTGTGAGAAGTATGAAATGAAACTAAAAGATAAAAATGGTTTGGGCAAGAGCTAAGATCAATCTCATGGAGGAAGTTAGAGTGCCCTCTGTAAAGTAAGGATGTCTGAAGTCACCTTAGTTTCCACAAATTGCTCTCCACCCATGCTTTTACTCCTCTTCTAACCTTAATTAAAGTGCTCAGATGTTTTGGAGTTTTGTCTGTTTTTGTCCTTGTTGTGGCCCACATTATTTCAACCCAAATACTGGGATCCCTCAGGCCCTCCTCAGGCTGTGTGCTATGAGAGATCTCTCCACAGGCCCATGCACACTCCTCTCTCTTCTCTGTTCTTTCCCCATGTAAGACCTTTCCTTGTCCTTGCTCCTTGCAAGAGCACTGCTGTCATTGAGGGCATCACATCATGTCTCCATCTGTAGCCACCTTCTGCCCCATCACTCTCTCTGTTATCCCACTGTAGAGGTGCTGTAGTTGCTTCTCCTCTTTGTCCATCTGGCAATATGTTTTCTGGGACTGTATACCTCCATCTTCCTCCCTGCCCAGACCATGGGAATGCTTGCAATTTTTATTTGCCTTTTAAGTGGGAAACCCCAAGAAATCTTTCTGCAGAGCTCAGGCATTAGAAGGGCATTGATATTCAAATGCTACCAAGCATTTAGACTGGGATCTTCAAAGGAATCTAGGCAAGCCACCACTGACAGACTTAAGCAACTTGCACATCCCACTCCTTCAGTCAAAGTCTCATGGCTTGCTGTGGCATCTCCTAGCACAGCAAAATGTAATGAGAAAGTAGAGTTCAGATTCATAAAAGATTGCTGCTGGATCAAACTTACCAACTTCAGTTTATTTGATTAGTGCTTCAGACTATTTTTAAGGTTACAAAAAATGAAGATGTGTACTTTTCTGTGTCAGTAAAAGAAACATATATGACCTGTATTTATTAGCCCATCTGCACTTGGTTTCTCTGGAAAAACAAAAACAAACAAACAAACAGATAGTTTTAGAGTATGAAAGCTTCTTTCCTTTTTCAGAATTTCCTTCCCTTGTCACAGAGCATATCTGGGAAACAGGGAAGATGTTGAACTGCCTCTTCAGCTGTTGGAGTCAATTAGCAAAGGTAGTTACAAATAGCTGTTCTAGCCAGCATTGTGTTTTTCCAGGGCTTGTTTTCCTTGTCTTTGAATGTGGAATCAGAAGGTGAGCTGACAGATCACTGCTCCCATCCCACTTCCAACCCTGTGCACCCTAAGATGATGAACGATCTCCGTAGAGAACAGGGTCTCACAGAAGAACCTGCGCCCAGCTTCAGTGAATGCACTGAGGCCCTGTCCCATGTACTTCAGCCAGCCAGTGACCAGGGCTACATCACTGTTGCCCTCTCATGACAGAGACACTTGCTTTATAAATTGTGGTAGCTTTTTATTTTGGTCTTTGCTTCCACTGAAGCCTTTTGTGTGCCCTAAAAGATAAAACAACCTGGAGAAACTTCCAGGTTATGAAGACAAAGGTTTTCCAAGATAGAGTTTAAAGGTTGCAGAGTAGTTGTTCTAATGGGTTTTGAATGCTGTGGTAACAAGGATTCTTTCCATCCCTTCTCTTGTGCCATTCACTGGGACATATTAATTGTTAGAGATTTTTCCTTAGCTGAGAGAGTTGGGACTTTTCAGCCTGGAGAAGAGAAGGCTTCAAGGAGACCTTATAGTAGCCTTCCAATATCTGAAGGGGACCTACAGGGAGGGCTGGGGAGGGACTATTCACAAGGTCTTGTAATAACAGGACGAGGGGGAATGGGTTCAAACTGGCAGAGGGGAGATTTAAATGAGATGTTAGGAGGAAGTTCTTCACAGTGAGGGTGGTGAGTCACTGCAATGGGTTGCCCAAGGAGATTGTGACTTCTCCCTCCCTGGATGTGTTCAAGGCCAGATTGGATGATGCCTTGAGCGACCTGTTCTAGTGGGAGGTGTCCCTGCCTATGGCAGGGGGTTGGAACTGGATGATCTTTGAGGTCACTTCCAACCTAAACCATTCTATGATTCTATGATTTTAGCAATGTTCTCTTCTTTTCATCTAAGTCTCCTAGTTATCGAAGGCTACTGTAGTTGATGAATGTGTATTTGCAGTGTGCAATATAGAGGTTTATGTGTGTATGTATGTGTGTGTGTAGAGCTATGTCCATACAGTATGCCTATGAACATGTAATTTTATTTACTTTATACCCTAAATAATAGGTTTTCTGTGCTTTACACTCTGTAAGTGTTTGCAGGATGTGCAAACCATGCCACGTACTCATTACTTGTCAGAGGACAAGCTCTTCAAGCTGTCCTCCTAAACTTGTTACTCAAGTCTGGTAGCTAGACGCTCCTCAGATCGCCTGCTCGCTGTTCACCAAGGGACTGCAGTGAGCACAGTGAGTGCAGCAGCCCCTGAATTCATCAGGAAGGTGGCTGCAGCTGAGGCCCCACTCACATCTCTCACACTATCTCTTGCCAATGTGGGTGACAGAATTGCACTTTGTAACATATGGGGGAGGCATGTAGGGCCGCAAGTGAGGCAGTGGTTTTTCAGTACATGGCTGCAGTGGGGAGCTAGGGAGAGAAAATTACTCCTTCTGTAGCCTCACAGTCACAGCTATATGAGTTGGAAGCCTCAACGCTGGTATTTTGCATCAACATTTGGACCTTGAAGATTGGGCCAAATCAGCCTATAACAAGGCCTTCCAGTGGTCCTCTATGTCGAGGTCCAGATGGCACCTGCACTGACAGGTGCCTCTCTTGTTGAGGCTGGCCCAGAACATCCTCTGAAGTATTGTCGCCCCTCTGTTATGGGCACTTGCTGCCATGTGTGGGTCTGCTAAGCAGACATGGATAGAGCAAGACGTTCATTGCACCTGCTCCAGCACTGGAAGGGTGCATGCATGAGGGTGAGGACAAGGCAGGGACTGGAGCTGAGAGAGAAAGGCCCGAGACAAGCCAAGATGGGGCACACAGCATTCACAGGAGCTGCTCTCTGGGGAGAACTGTCATCATCAAACCTAAATAAAGCCCCAAATGAAGTCCCAGAGCCCTGTTTTACTTATGTCTCCTCTTCATCTCCTTCGTTCAGTTCAGACCTACCCTCCCAAAATCAGAGCAGGTTGTAATCACATTTTTGTGAACTGAGGCTATTTCTCTTTGCTGATATGAGTACTGTGTAAGAGCAGACAAAAGAAAGCACCTCTGCCTCAGACAGAGCCTCAGCTTTAAAAAACAGAGACAACAAATGGGCACGTAGGCAGTGAGACAAACTGGCAGGTTAGCCAATGTTCTGACATGGCAGCAGCTTATGCCAAGTTTTTGTAGGTACCACAGCAAAGGAGGAGTTGGAAGAGTATGCTGGGACAGTATTGCAGGTGTGCCACAAAACAAGGGTAGCAAAGGGGAAGGGTAGAGGTATTTCTTTGAAAAATCATAGAGGTTGTGTAACAGCACAGGGAGCCACAAGCTGAGGAGCAGTACACAGCCCTTTGATCCTAAAAGGCAGATGATAAGCAGGCTGGGGCGGGCTGTGAGCCTGTCTTTACTCTGTCAAGGCAGCACCACAGGTATGTGGCTATGCTGGATGTTGCCAGGTCTGCATGGGGATTAGAGGAAAAGCTCCATGTACTGGGCACTATAGACTAGCAGACAGTACAAGTGTTTCTCTCCCTGGTGCCCCACTGGCAACGTGGTAATTCTGGGTTGTGTCTTCAGTGAAGAACTTGTCAGATGTGCATAATAATTGTGGTCCTCCCAAGTGAATAGATTCTGTAGTCACTGGCTCTTCCCTAAAGGATGCAGTTCAGAGAAGATCTTTCTGAGTTTTACAAGTCAGCACTTGATACCTCTCTGCATGGGTCTCCAAAGGAGCCTGCTGTTATCTTTATCTCTCGCCAGCACCAGTTTGGTTTGCTTTTATTTACCCTTTCTCTTCTATCAGTGGAAGAATGTGTTCATTAGAAGGCAACCATAGTCATAGAATCATAGGATCATAAAATGGCCTGGGTTGGAAGTGGCCCCTGAAGGTCATCCTGTCCAATCCTCTCTTCTGTAAGCAGGGGCATCCTCAACTAGATCAGGTTGCCCAGAGCTCTTTTGAGCCTCACTTTGAATATCTCTGGAGATGGGACCCCAACCACTAGTCTGTGGCTTAGAGTTTACATTGCTGTGATTAGCTTTGATTTTGTTTTGTAGTTATCAGAAATGTGTATACAATGCCATTTGCCCCTATGAGTTTCGTAGAAAGTGAAGCTAAAAGAAAAAAAAAAAAAAGGTTTCTCTTGTGGGAAGGCAAAAGCCACGTACACCACTAATTCCACCACAGTCATTCCTTGGTTGCTGATGATAGGCAGGCTGGAGGTAAATGGGGCACTCTGCTGTGCCACAGATAGGGCTCACTGACCTCATTTTTTTCCAACAGCATCTCTCTCTTTTTTTTTTTTTTTATCTTATTCCCAACACATTTTTTTTTCATTTGACGGAACAGCAGAGAGGTTCAGTGTTGCCACCCCAAATGTCCCAAAATCAGCAGCCATGCTGAGGGAAAGGAGCATAGTGAAGGCCTGATGGTTCATGAGGAAAAGCTTCGTCTATACTTGTGCATGGAGCTTCCTTGGATGGAGATGGAGCAGTTTTTATTGTTTGTTGGAGTTTTTTAACCTTCTTCCTAGAAAGCATTTTACCACATCAATACAATACAGAGCTGGGATTGGACAGAAGCACAAGAAATCTTAAAACATTGAAATCCAACCAAAGCCTACTGTAGGCATGGGATGGGTGTCCTTTGTTTTGGCTAAGGTGCTTGGTTAAGGCTACAGTTTTATTTCATATAAAAATATAATCCTAAACATACTGATTTAACCACATATCTGCAGTCTCCTCATCAATTCTGCCTCCTTGCTCTAAGGTCTCTGCAAATCTCTGTCTCTTCCGATTCAGCACAAATTCTCATACTTCAAGGGGCAATTTCATCTTCAGGATACCAAGATCCAAGTTTGGATCAGAGTTTCCATTTCAGGCTGTAAGGAAAAACTTAGAGCTGAGGTTTTACATTTGGGATCCTCAGTAGAAATGGTGCTTAGGCATGAATTGTAAATTTCTATCAGCAGGTTTTAAAACAGGCTGTATGGTGGCTTATTGTGTATTCCCTACCATCTAATTTACAATACAAATGGATTTCTCCTGATAAGGATTTTCCATTCAGATGACTACAAAAGCCATTATTTATTAACTCAAGTTACTGACAAAAATAGATGCTTCCCTTATGGCACTATCTAAAGAGTGTCACTATTAAAGCACCTCTGAAATGTGTTGGTGTCTCAGATAGTTTTGTTTTCTTAACAGAAAGCCATACAGAGGATGCCTTGTACTAATGACTGGCCTGACAGAGCCATTCCACAGGGATTTCATTAAAACCCAAGAGGTATCACCTCTTCTTGAGAATTTGCCACAAAGCATTTGCAGCGGTCTTAGACCATCCCTTTAAATGAAGATAAATCCATCCTAGACTATTTGAGGCTTTCCAGGCTTTTCTGGATGCAAAGCCATCAAGCTCATCAAATGGCAGTGTTTTAGGATAAAGAATACTTGGGAGCTGCTGCTGTCAGCAGCTCTGGATCAGCTCTTTTGGTAAAAGCCAGGAGTCAAACAAATGGGCCCTTCTCTTTTCTTAAGATTATTGAAGCTCATTGTGTTGCTTGGGAGT
This sequence comes from Psilopogon haemacephalus, assembly GCA_013396835.1. Lineage (NCBI taxonomy): Eukaryota > Metazoa > Chordata > Aves > Piciformes > Megalaimidae > Psilopogon > Psilopogon haemacephalus. The sequence continues at coordinate 48,326 of VWZI01009427.1, forward strand.
CCATGAAGACTATGCAAACTCTGGGAAATCTGGAAGTCCAAATCCTCTGTGTACCAACCAGGTAAATCAGAAGCAACAAGCGTACATCCCTCCTCAGAGAGCCCAGCTAATATGTGGCATGTCTTTAAAAGAGAGAGTGCAATTCACATACCTGTTACTTGCCATTTTGAGAGCAAGCTATGAGAGAAAAGCTAGGAAGGCTCTTGCTTGAGAAGAGATATTTGCCACTTAAGCCTTAAAATGAGCTGCCCAATAGGCACAGAAAAACCATGGTAGTTTAAAGCATCAACTAAGGGATCACACCTAGATCACATCCTCATCAGAACTCTCAGATCTTTCCTGGCTTCTCTGAGAGCAACAAGAGGCTACAACTTCTCATGTTGTCTTTACCTGGTTTGCAAAGCTGAGTTGTTTACTCTAGATAAGTTGTGTCACCGGGGCTGGTGATTTGAATGCACAGCTTCCTAGAAACCACAGGACAAAGGCTGCTGACCGTACGCTTGGTGAATGTCTCTGGATAATCAGGGCTGTGTAGTAGGTTGCAATTGACTAATGTGGACCCTGAAAGTGGCTCCAACAAGGGTATTTTGGAGCAGTACCTGCTGCTGTTCTGATATGCCTTATGGAAGGTTAGGAGCAGGTGGTGGGGAGACATTGATAAGTTGATATGATGGTAATGCTCAAGTAGATGACATTTTCTCCTGTTGTATAAGAGGAAGCTGCCAGGGAGCAACCTCCATTTCTTTGAGGACAAGTGCATTCACTTTGTTCAGGAGATGCTGTTGTGAGGTCTCCTTTTTATGTGTCTACACTCCAAAGCGAAGTGGGGCAGATGACACAGAGGGCAGTCAGTATTTGTAGAGGGAAAAGAGGTGTAGAAGATGTAAAGACAGATATGCTATTATTCCCAGTGTAAAACAAACAAATAAAAAAGTGTCTCTGAGCTCAATCAAACAGATTTCCCACTATGCCGAGTTAGCTGTCTTTTCTTATTGGTATGAAATAATTCCTGCCCTAATGCAGACAATATGCTTGCCCTAAGGATGGCAAATAGCTGTGAAATTCACACTAGAAATTTCTGGAGGGTCAGCAATAGAAGCATGACTCCTCTCCCTACAAATTTGCCCCTGCCTCTTCAGGTCAGGCCTTCAAATTCGACTTTTCAGAGTCTGCATTTAAAGCAGACAAAAGCAAGCTATGAAACCAGAACTATAAAAGAGCAAGTCGTAGTATCTGGACAAAGACACTTGGACAAAGTTTCTCCACTAGATGAGTTCCTTTGGCAAAAAAAAAAAGAGCACAAAGAGAATGAAAGGGTTTTGTAGGGGTTGGGAAGAACCACGAGGAGTGGGATGGGGGGAGAATATACAGTTTTGGGGGGGAAGGGATATCAACAGAAGAGGGGAAATAGAAATGGAAAACACAGGGAGGAGAGGAGCAGAGAAGCCACTGAAGAAGGACCTTCTGGGACAGGCAGGGAGTTGGGGCACACCTTTACCCTCCATATCTCCAACACAAAAATCTCCCTGCGGGCTTTTGGTTCTTTGAAGTGTAAAGCAAGTTTGTGTCTCCCCGACAGCAAAGAAAAGGGTCTCCCACAAGTTTCCTCCTACTGCAGCCCTGCTGCTACACATAAAATTTGGTCTTTTATGTGAATACATGACTCTCAGTAAGCTTTAAAACTGAAAACCCCAGCTACAGGGTTAACATGCTTATACTGTCAGGAGACTAGTTCCTATTATTTTATCACTCTGATGCCACAGCTTCCTAGTCAGTACAAAAAAAATGGCATGCTATATTAGACAAAGAGATTAGCTGCAGCCCTGAGTCCATTTCCCCAGATACAGGGCAACAGAAATGCAGCACCCCTTTGAGTGCAGGTTGAGATGGCTGCTGTCAAAAGCAACTGTTGAGCTGGCTCAGGTTTGGGTATGTTTTTGCTCAACATTAAGTTGACAGTATGGTGTCATGGAAAGTATTGAGAATGGGAGCATGGTATTTTTCAATTCATGGATTCACAGATTGCATTGGGCTGGAAGGAACCCTCAAAGGTCATCTTGTCTAACCCACCTACAGTGAGCAGGGCCACCTCCAATTAGAAGAAATCATTCAAGAAAATAGAGTTATTATATAATATGGTATGAGGTTAATGATTAGACTTGATGATCTTAAGATGTCTTTCTAACTGAAACAATTTTATGATTCTATTTACCTACTATGTGTACGCCCCCCAAAAAAACCCCAACCAATCAAAATACCCCTTTCTCTACAAAATCACAAATCCTTGGTAGGAGGCAAGGATGTTTATGTAGTCAATGATGCTTTCTAAAACAGTGCAAAAACACCCCTTAATCCAGTATCACCTGCCAAAGGACATCCAATAACCCACTCTTTAGCTGGGAGGGCACAAATGAAAGAGAGAGTGGGGCACAGGACTCATGTTACAGGCCAGCTGCTTGCTGGGCTGATTAGCCTTCTGGAAGAAGAGGGTCCAGAGCCACTTTTGTGGCTTTCAACTGAGTTTATTTAAAAGCTAGGGGTGGAGGGTTGGAAACTGTATATGTAAGTGCTGAAGACAAAGAGCTAGTTTATAAGCAAGTTGAGAATGATGTCCAAATTTTGAATTTTTGCATCTTGATCACTGGTAGAATGAGGTTTTCAATGTTAGACAGTCTTTATTCATTGTGTACAATTCATTCTTCCATAGGAAACAGGCCACGGCTGACTGTCATAGGAGGTTATGGTGTAGCTCCAAAGTGGTACACAATATATGGTCTGCTTAAGGGCACAACATCACATTTCCAGAGGTTTCCAAGGGAATTAGGAGTCTACCTTCCACTTACTTTAATTGGGGCTTACATGCCAAGCTTGCTCCACATTCTTTCTAAAATCAAGGCTGGAAGAATGTCTCAGCTCTAGAAGAACCCCACACCACCACTTGTCCACAGAAAAGCCAACTCACCCAATGCTAATGGAAGTGATGAGGAAAGAGAAGATAGGTTTGTGAGAAAATTCTCTTATTCTGCTTGTCTAGTCTCAGCTTGAAACAACTGTGCCTTTGACTGCTTCAGATTTTACCCACAATTGCAGATAGAATGAGGCTGGAAGTATTCTGTGCATGTTGTAATTAAAAAACCTAGGATACTCGTAACATGGAAGCATAACCATAACAGATCCCTCAAAAAATCCATCTGGTTCCATATCTGTTCCATGACTTATCATGAGGCTTTTTCTTCCGTAAATTTTCAGAGCTGCTTTCCAAACTTTTGACATCACCAAAATACTGTAAATTAAATTATGTATTGTGTGAAAAATGTGGTACTCAGAATTTACATGGGTAGATTAAATAACTGGTACAATTCTTCAGCTCTGTCTGTCCTCCATCACTTTTCTTAAGGCATTTGTGATTCTGTTCCTCAAATAAACTGGAGAGGGCTTGGATGGATGTGTCGTCTTTAGAGATATTAATATGTTATGGATTTGTATGTACAGCAGTGGGGGAAAAAAAATAATGCATTTGTTTGTTAGAAAGCCTCATTTTTGGAGACTAGCTGCTTAGAAATGCTAACTGTGTAAGAAGTTCAGCTTTTGAAAACCCTGAAAGACTCTCTAGTTTCAAATTAACATGCAAGTGATTGTCTTCTGTAAAAGTGTAATGCTAAAAATATACTGAATATAGATATGTATTTATTTTTTCATTATATGTCTTTATAGAAGTTTTTGGTTTTTGTTTCTTTTTTAAGAGAAATGACAAGTCATAGGGTTAGCGAGAGTGGTCTTTATTTTTTCCTGTGGAAGTCTAAATTATTTTTGTTTTCACTTCCTTCCTCACATATGCCCCAAAATTAATGATTTGAGATTGCTAGATTTTGTTTTTCTCCTTTTTGACTCAGACTTTGCACTGAAGAAGTTTAGAAAGCTATAGTTGCAGAGATAGATGCAGATTTGGTTTAATCAATCTGTAACTCTTTAAAACCAATGAAGTTTATCAAACTGGCAGAATAGTAGAAAAAAAAAATGTACATGGGAGAAAAGAATCAAGAATATGTTCAATATGTTGCACTCAACAGAGAGTTGGGGGGTGAATGGAAAGGGAAAGTAAAACTTTAAGATAGAAATTGTATTTTTAAGCTAGTGTTGAGAGTGCCCAGATGTTCTGTTTCAACGTATTTCAGGTGTTTGGGGAATTTTTTCCTGTTTTTGACTGCTAGATCCCCCCCCCCGAGTGAAAGGCTACAATCAATTTAAACCACTTGAAGTATGTTTTAAATATAAAAATTTTTAAAAGCTACTCTACTGATTGTAGTAGGAGGGGGAAGAATTTCAAGGGAAGATAACCAAAACATCTCATTGAAAATGGTTTATATGAGGTTAGAAGCAAATGAATCCCCACAGATGTTCTCCTTGGAATTTTTAGTGAAGGCACCATTTTGGTCAGTAATTCCCATTGCTGAGCACCTTGGTAGCTTTAACAGGAATGATAACTGTGGCCAAAGACAGAGTCAGCATAATGGCACTATATTCTGTAGAAAATGTAGAAAAAAGATGGATAGGTTTCTATTCATGCTCATAGCTTGGATATAAATATTAATTTGAACCTCAAAAGATACCAAAAAGAGCAACAAAATCATTTGTCTGAGAAATAAGTTTCTTTTAATATAATTTAATCATTGAAACACTTCATAGTAAACACTCTACATTTATTTCACAGGCCAAAGCTTAAACATGAATAATCATGTCTTTCTACCTTGGTCTTCCTCTAGTGTACATAGTCCAGCTGCTAAGTATGGCAAATAACTTCACATTTCACAACTTCAGGCCAAAGGATGAGTTTTTGGCACAGGTGATTGGGTAACAATGCTGTGATGGTGTGGGAGCCACCAGAAGTAGTGGAAAGGTTTCTGTAAAATGTACCCATGCCTTCTCCTGGCCAGGTCCGGATATGTGACAGGCTGAAGGAGCTGAGTTGTTCAGCCTGGAGAAGCTGAGGCTCTCGGGAGACCTAATAGCAGCCTTCCAGCACCTGAAGAGTGCTTACAAGAAGGATGGAGAGAGACTGTTTACAAAGGCCTGCAGTGACAGAGTGTGGAGCAATGGCTTCAAACTAGAGAAGAGCAGATTTAGATTGGATGTTAGGAACAAGTTCTTTACTATGAGGGTGGTGGAGCACTGGTTGCTCAGGGAGGCAGTTGGGGCTGCATCCCTGGAGATATTCAAAGTGAGGTTTGACAGGGATCTGGACAACCTGATGTAGTTGGGAATGCCCCTGCTGACTGCAGGGAGGGAGTTGGACTAGATGACCTTCAGAGGTCCCTTCTGACCCAGACTATTCTATGATTCTATGGTTCTATGATTCTGTGTTGCTACTGAGACATCCTGCTGGGAACAACAGTTTGGTGAGCAGGGACATGCTGGTACCTGAGTCGCAGTGTTTCTCCGTGGAGTTTTTGACCAGGCAAAATGTGTCTATACTTGGTAACCTCATGTGCACACAGGTGGACTAGCAAAACTTTCTTAGATTTTTCAGAACAAACTTAACCATGGAAACAAACTGGACTGTGGTCTAGCCAAATTGGTGTAGAATCAAGGATGCCACACTCTTTTCCCTCCCATAGATCAAGTTTCTATTTGACACTCTTCTGTGTTCTTTCGGATGAATAGTAAAACCACTGATAATTGCCTGTTATTCAATGCACACACGACCAACTTTCCCTCTGAGAGCCATGCATCTGCCTTTCCTTTAGCACTGTGAGATTTATAATTTTTTGGACCAATGGCTCTTTTTATGTACATGTCTGTTTGATGTCCTGTGACACTGAAATTCCACCTTGGCCTTTAAGCCTGTTCTGTCCAAAACCATTAATTATCATGTCATAATCACTACAGCCTGTTCATTTGGTTTAACAGCATGTGCTCTCTTGCTGTTTAGACTATACACTAATTATGTTATTTCTTTGTCAAGATACCAGGATAGATGGAGTGAGTTTTTGCTGGGCTTCTGAAGGGATCCCTGGGAAAAGATGTGTAGTGGGTTTGCAGTTACCTGCCCCCCCACCTTTATAAACCCCGGCTAAAACTCAGAAAAACACTGGAAGTTAATAAATGAAGCTTTATATTTACAGCAATGCACAATATACAAGCAGATATTTACAAGATATAACAGATATTTACAGATCTATACAGTAAAAAAAGTAATACAGGCACCACACACCTCCCGGAGACCAAAATCCCCAAGAGAGGGTAACCAAACCCCTCTCTACCACCTTTCTCCCCTTCCCCAGCCTTATCTCACCACCACTTGATGCTGCAGATAAGCTGAAGTAGATCAGTCAGAGAGATTAGTGGTAGGAGAAAAGTCAATCGTTTTACTCTGAATTAGCCAAGACCGAGACAAAGGAGAGAGCGGCCAGAGCCAGTACAGACAGAAGCAGACTGCTAATCTGGTTGTTTTGAGAACAGCTCTTAAAAACAACTTTTTTTTTCTTTCTCAGTGAAACTCGGTGAAGTGACACACTGTGTTTAACTCTCTCTCAGCCAATAGTCTAATTTCTCACTCAAATTCTCCAATTAGCTCAAACCAACACAAGATGGAATCCAGGAGAAGTAGGGATTCCAAAGGTTGTGGCAACACACCTTTGGCTTGTGGCAGCTGGATCTGTAGGCAAGGAGCTCTAGCAGAAGCATAGTGGAGGTGAATGCTGAAGCATGGAGAGAAACAGTCAATGATCCACTTATTTCTGTGCAAGGAGATTCACTGTATTTCACTCAGCTGCTCTGGTCATGGGGACCAGTGAGCTTGAGAGACTTTCCCCTGTGCAACCTGAAAGTCTTTAAAGGAGCTGTAAGCCAGGGCTTATCTCGCAGTGCTGGTAACCTCAAGCAAGATGAAGAGACAAAGAGTGGCAAATGGGGACCTGCCACCTCCTATTTCACTGAACGGGAAGTGAGAGAGAAGGAATAACCGCCCTGTGCAGACTCATACGGGAAGTTCATGTGAAGCAGAGAGTTAAAAACCGAGCAGCATGCAGGGAGCTCTCTTTAAAAAAAAACCCTTTAGCAGTCAAGTCCAACTCTTCATTTTATTTCCATTGCAGTTTAACCCAAACTGTAACAAAACCCCAGGTGTCTTACATAGCTTAAGGCCATATTTATTTTTTTCCACCAAAGTAGGAAGAAAGAAAAAAAAAAAAAAAAAAAAAAAAAAAAGACAAAACTTGGTCTTCAATGAAATTTAACTGGACCCCAAATCTTCCTTCATATTTTCAGTGACACAAAATGTTACTGGGACCCAAGTGCTGTTGACAGAGCAGCAGAGCAGCCTGTGAGATGGGGTCTGACCTCTGGAGGTAAGGGCTGCAAACTCATGCACAAGACCCAGAAAATACTTTTTACAAACCCTGACTCAATGGCTGGATGACTCCCACCCTGCCAGGAAGTAAGTGTACAGCTCAGTATTTCACACTTGAGTTTTTTGTTTGATTTTCCAATGAGCAGCAAAGGTGTGGGCAGCAGCCTGCATATGCAAGGTTAGCCAGAAAAAAAATTAATCATTGGGAATTATCAAGAGGCTTCAGTTGCTCTGTTTTTAAAAGCCCAAAGTGGATGTTTTGCTCTTGGCCTCACCATGTTTTCATAGCCACTTGGAAACTCAGCACTAGCATCATCAGCAGTGATCCAAGCTCCCCTGCTGCCAGTGTAGGATAGTTTCCTACTCTGCCTTCTTGATCACTTTATCCTGTGTAGTTTTAAATTACTCAAGCTATGGTGCTTCCTACCACTTCCCTTGGGATATAAGTTTGCTGTCTAAATGGGCTGTATGGTAGCAAATTTTCCTCCTATTCAGCTTAATTTGTTTCCCCTTGATTTCATCCCATAATGCCTATTCCAGAGAGAAGCAATGTTGTTGAAGCAGAGGGAAGCAGCCAGAAAGGTTGGCAGGACTTGTGTCAGCACCCTTCATTGATGGAAAGTGTGACTGCTTTTCGTAACACAGGTGCATTACTTGGGTGCGATGACAGGCCCAAACCCCCTCTGTTACCCTCTCCAATGTCACTGTAAGAAAGCAATATGGAGCAAAGCCAAGACTTTCCCTACCACAGTCTTATTTCTTCTCCTTCCAGCAGTTTCTTTTCCTTTAACCAGGCAAAGGGAAGCAACTTCAGACCTGCAGTGTGCATTGACCTCCCATTTTTAATTGTTTTCCTACTGTGAAAAGGTCTCTCATTCCTCACCATTTCAATCACAACATCACCCTGTCCTCCCAAGCATATCACATAATTCCTTCCCTAAAATGTGCATTCTGCTTTAGCCATAGGAAAAAAAAAAAAAACCAAAAAACCACCACATAGGTCATTTGTACAGGCTTTTTAACTATTTTAGCTTATGGAAGGGGAAAGAAAGGAGATTATCTTCCTCTAATTTCTGAATTTTCCAGATTATTGTCTTTTAAAGAAGAAGAGGAGAGAAAGGGAGAGGGAGAAATCTTGCTTAGAGATGGTTCTGAAAATGCTAACTTTAAAGTAGATTGCTTGCAGATTGTATGTAATGTGTGGAAAGCATGCCAGTGTGGTATGAAGTTGTTACTGGTACTGGATGGAGATTGCCTCAGTCAATGGCTTTGCTGCTCACAAGCAGTACAAACTTTCATACAATCAGCAGTTAATTTAACATTGTATGTAATATATTTCAAATTGTATGTCTTTGTTATATTTGCATACTGCTATTATATAGCAAGGAAAGCAACTACACACCCTGCTCCCATCTTAGGTAAAACTTGTACCTGGTTTTCCAGTGCTAGTGACAAAGTTACAGGCTAACAAGGAAGGGAACTGCATAGATATGTGGCTGCAGCCTGAGTATCGATGTCCCTAAGAGGCTTCCAATGGACTTACAGCTCTCTGAATCCTCTCCAAGTGACTTAAAGCCTTGAGGCACCTATGTAAGGACTTCACATAGGTCTTTGCAAATCATCATTCACACCCTGCAGAGCAAGCTTCTCATTGCTGTACGCCCATGCTATGAAGGAAGATTTAGGTTCACATTTCTTAGAGTGTGTGTTCACATGCCTGTGGTCTAAAGAAACTGCTGGATGTCTACAGTTATGTGCAATGGCTTAACTGCCCCCAGCTGTCTGCCCCACCTCATGCTAGAACTGACTATCATAGAACTCAACCAACTGCAGCTCCTGGTGCCTGCACATCTCTCCAGCCCTGGCACAGAGACAGCAGCCCCCTGCAGAAGGACATGGAAGAGAGCTGAGGACTTTAAATCCTAGAATTGATAGGGGTTTTCTGGAATGCTCCTAAATCACTAGGTGAACAAATGGGCTTTTGTTTTTCTGCCTTTTTCCCCCTTCTTTTCCAAGACCAAGGAGCTCACAGACCATGAGAAAACGTTCTGCTCTTGTGCCCACAAGATAAAATAGGTCATCTTGGTAGCTAGTGAGAGTCTCATTGCAAAACCCAAGCAGTAACAGACAATAAAATCAGGATTTTAACTTTGGGCATCTTCAGCTTGAGAGGAGTATCTTGTTTCAAGAGCTTAACTTTGTGGAAATCATTAGAAAGGTGAAAGCTACTAAGCTGTGTTCAACTAGTTCAGCTGTGTTGAAGGGAGAATGTGGAACAATAAGGGGGGGAGAGTAACTTGCTAAAACAAACCCATGTTTTTGGAGTTGTGCTATGAACTGGAGACTGTGCAATGACATGTTTCTGGTAGGAAAGCAAGTTCACTGTGTTGTCTAGTCTGGTCTAGAGAAGAGTTTACACAGCTAGAAGTGCTGAGATTGTACAGTAGCTATATTCAGGAAGGTGCTGCCAGTGTCCAGGCAGGACTTCTGAGCATGTCAGGACACAGCTGCACAACATATTTGTGGACTGTGTACCCTTACAATGCCTGCAGGTACCAGACAAGCCATATGAAGAGGAACTGCATTTTAGACATGAGACATGGGATAAATAATCATGTTATCTCAGTGTCCGCTAAATAACCCACTGGGCATTTGTTGTAAAATGTGAGGATTTATTTTATTTTATTCCCTTTCCTCCCCACCNATCAGTTTGATCTGACTTAAATTTGACCGAAGTCTGGAACTAAAAATGTGGTGCTTTGAAAGACAGAATAAGCAGTTTCCTGAGTCATAAATTGAGTCACACAGACCCCTAATGGTGTTTCCAGGACTGCAGACAAGCTGTTGCTCTTAAGACAAAAAAGTAAAACCTTCAAAAAATAAACTAGAGTTTGTGGCAGATTTCCAGGGAGATTTGTAATGTCCTGTGAGAGTCACTTCAAAAGTAGAGATCCTGCCCCTGCAAGCCTGCATCTTTCCATGAAGTGGGTGAAGGGAAAGCTCTGGCAACGCAGAAAAATGAGAGCTGCAGTATAATAATAGTAGGTTTGCATCTGGGGAAGCCCAACAACAGAGTACGTTACTATAAGCCTGCAGTGTACTTTAAAATAAAGATGTTATTCCCTGAGAGACTGGTGGAATTAGCTGCCACTGTAAGCACACAAGCCCTCTCACATTTGGTTATGCACGTAGCAATATAACCAAGCAAAACATCCCTGTACATTAAGCTGGGCAGCCCTCCCAGAGGCTTTTCAACAACAGTCAAAAGGTGATTGCTACCTGTCTGTCCAGCAGCCATTCTCAAATGAAAAGAGAGCCTACACTGGACAAGGAGAAGAAGCTATCGCAGCTCCACTGTGAATGGTACAAGGCACCTGAGTCCAATCCAGCAAATGTTTTAGGAGAAATCAAGTGCCACAAACTGTCTGCTAGATCAGGGAACTCCTTTGTGGAAAGAGTGGGCTGCTTCATATCCTAATTATTAATTTATTTACTGTCAGTCTAAGTGGAGACTGGGCTGCCTGCATGTTCTTCAGTCTCCTTTTACCTCTGAAGCTGGTTCTTGCGAAAGTAGATGCATTGTGGGGAATGCTGAGTGGGAGAATTGTTTGCTTTTTCTCTTTTATGAAGATCTTAGTCTCCAGAGCTATCTGTGAGTCACCCTTCACAAGCAATAAATTCACACAGCCACAAAAATGCTTCTTTATGTTAATGCTTTGGTGCCATTGTTGATGATTTCTTACTGCAACCTGTGCCAACACCGCAGACATTCATGCTAACATGGGAGCTTCCAAGCCAGCTGATGGAAAGTATTTAAGATAAGAAGAATTTTTAAATTGCCAGAATGAACCCAGAGGCTCCATCTTTAATTAAAAAATAACAATATAATAAAAAGCCAAACCCCAACAACAACAATTAAAAAGAAAACCTAGAGCAACTCTTACACCTCTGACTTATCTGTATTTTCTGAAGCAGATCTGGTCTTTGGTCTTGGTTGTAATTCTTTCCTGGTCATCATAATTAAACTCCAAGGGGATGTGGGAGAGACAGTGTCTGTCTGATATAGAAGTAACCCACCACCTCATTCTGCTTTCAGATATGTTCCATGCGTTCTCCTTGAGATTGTGGTGGGAATTTAGTCTACGGGGGATGCTCCAAAGCAACACCTTAAATATTGTTCTTTGTGCTGCCTCACTCTCTGGTCTGTTCTCTGTGGTACAAGGGGATCTTTAAGTCTTGGAGATAATTCTGAACAAGGATTGCTCTAGACCTTGCCAGCCATGTGCTGCTTATTACATCGTGGTGTACCTTACTGTGTGTCTGACCCGTTGTCCTTTCTGGCCACCCTCTTACCCTTTCATCACCACTCCATACTCTCTTTCCTTTTAGTCCACGGTGATTATTCAACAGGTCTCATCTGATTATATGCACATCTCTCAGAGTACCTACGGTGTCAGAGTATCAAGTGTCAAATGTGACTTGCTTTGGTTTTGTGCCTAGAAATGGAAATCGCAACCATACTGTAAGGGATTTCATTTTACCCTCTTGAATACATTACACCACTCTTTGGCAAAGGAAACCACTTTTAGAGAAAAATAGACTATACACGTGGATGTGGACCTGTCATAAAATCCACTTACATTTCAAGGTGAAATTACCCCTGCTAAAAAGATCTTACATACCGTGCAGTCTGACACCATAAAAACCTGCAGGGAAAAAAAAAAAAAAAAGGCCACCACCATGGGGCTTGGGAATGAATAATGACTGTAGTCAAATCAGAGCCTGTGTTTGCTCTGTTTTCATCAAACTCCTCCCAGCCAGTGCTGAAAATCCCATCTACTCTATGGCCTAGTGTATGGAGAGCAAATACAAGGTCACACTGCTGGCACTGCTCACATAGGTTTGGGGCATCCCATGTAAGCATATGCTTGGCCTTGCCCAGTGCAGTGTACCTATTTCAACCCAAGGATACAGGAGTGGCTGTTTGGCAACTTTCACTCAAGATGGGAAGGTTTCAGGGGGTAAAAAAAAAATAAGATAAGGAGCTAGTTTACAGAAGGCCCTGTGGTTGCTGCTGTACAAGAAGACAGAGCTCAATACCTGAGTCACCCCTGCAGCCTTAATCAGCTATGAGTCTGTTTTTTACAAGCTGGATCAAGATTTGTGTGAGGTAAAGCCAAGGGAGGTGCAGCCTGATTTCCTTTCAAATACACGCGCTAAAGCTGGGCAGGCCAGGTGGGCAGCAGCCGTGGCCCTGGGGCTGTGTATGGTCACCTCCTGCCCTCTGGTGTGCAGCACCAGGAAAGAGCATAGGCACCCTGGAGCTATGGGAAAGTCTGCCACCATACAAGAAATGAGCTGCCCCACAGGATGTCCCATCCTGGCAGCACACCGCTAGCTCCTGCCATTTGTCCAGGTGGTCAAAGCGTTTGGTTAGTATGTGACTAGCCATAGCACACAGGCTTGGTTGGGTCCAGCTATGGGACTTGGCATTAACACCCAGATCAGAAAGGCCTGAATCAAGGAATGCAGCAGCATGCAGTGGCCCAGCTGAACTTGCTGAGTTTGTAAAGGTGTTTTGAAAGCTATCCCAAAGTTGTTGTTTTTTATTATTTTGGCTGTATTTAGAAATCTGTTCCCAAATGCTTAAGTGCAACTTCTTAGGGTATTTCAGTATGAAATTGTTAGTTCCTCTGTTTCAGTGCAGGACATCTCTTCTGGCTTAGCAGTTACTCTCTGAAATGCTGCTTGTGCTTTCAGAAATAAGATGTGATTTTCCCCTCGCCATCACTTTTACAAGGCTCTCAGATTATGTAGGACAGAAACATTGTCCAAAGCAAACCTAGGGAGGATTTCCTGAACACTTCAGGATTTTTTTTCCACAAGTGTCCAGAAAAAAAATATTCTTCTAATGCATGTATGTGGAACTGTTGGAGGGAGTCCAGAGGAGGTGCATGAAGATGATCAGAGGGCTGGAACACCTCTGCTATAAGGACAGGCTGAGAGAGTTGGGGCTTTCCAACCTGGAGAAGAGAAGGCTTTGAGGAGACCTTATAGTAGCCTTCCAATATCTGAAAGGGGCCTACAGGAGGGCTGGGGAGGGACTATTCACAAAGTCTTGTAATGACAGGACGAGGGAGAATGGGTTCAAACTGGCAGAGGGGAGATTTAAATGGGATGTTAGGAGGAAGTTCTTTCCAGTGAGGGTGGTGAGACATTGGAACGAGTTGCCCAGGGAGGTTGTGGCTGCTCCCTCCCTGGATGTGTTCAAGGCCAGGCTGGATGAGGCCTTCAGCGACCTGTTCTAGTGGGAGATGTCCCTGCCTATGGCAGGGGGTTGGAACTGGATGATCTTTGAGGTCTCTTCCAACCTAAACCATTCTATGATTCCATGATTCTATGTTAACATACCAAATTAGACCCTCCATTATTTCCATGTTCATATATGGATGTAGGGCGTCTTGGAGTTCAGTGTCTGCCATTTCTCCTCTCGAGTTGGCCATGCTTCTTTGGGTACAGTTAATGGCAGAGCCATGGCCCTGGAACTTAGACATTTTCATGTATAAGTCTGCCGTTGATGATGTCATGCACTCTTTCAGGAAAGTGGGTTGCATTTGGGTTTTTTTTTTTCATTTTTATTTTTTTCAAGGAAGAAAATGGATGAGCCATATCTTACAGGCAACTTTTCCCCTTCATGTTCACTCATCATCAAAGTGCAAATCATGCTTTAACTATGTGCAACCGTAAATTGGTTTGGCATAGTTATGTCTGAATCCACTGAGTTTCCCACTTGTGGGAGTCTCCCATTACCCTTTCTCTGACTCACTTGCATGTGTACCAGTGATTTCACTACCAGCTGTCTCACTGCTCCAAAAGGCCTAAAAAAGGATAGATGTACATATTCCCTTAATCAGATAACTATCTCACTGCCATTTTGGCATTGTATGCATATAACCTAGGCTACAACTCAGCTCATTGACATTTCACTCCTTAATATTAAATTTGGGTGCAGTACCTGCTTTTGCAGGCTGGAAAAATGATTAGGGGACACATTTCCAAAGAAGTGTGTGTAGCATTAGCCATGTAGCTCCTTTCGACTGTAGTGGGAAGTTCATATGTAGAACCTTGTGCAATTGCTTTGGAAGTTTTAGGGGAATTTATTACATTGCCTACTGGTTGAGAGGTTATGTTATTGTTTTACTGGTAGCCGCAATCACCATAATGAAGTTAAGCCTTAGAAAAAGAAGGTCAGAAAACAAATGGCTTCTAGTCATTAGACTAATGCTGTTAGATCAGTTTGTACAGCTGTTGAAAACAACTTTGCATGTACAATAGGATAATAACTATTTCAGATTTATGCCTGTCCTGCATGTCTGGAAGTTGCACTCTGGATCTGCATGCCAGAGGACTGCAAGCTCCAAAAAAATTGCAAGAAAAGGTGACTGCTGCTCTGGGAGACTTATAAGTAACCAACGTGTGATGAGTCTCATCTCACCTGCCTATCATGCTTAAGTTACTCAATTCTTTCTTCTCTAGTTAATGAAGGGAGAGAGAGGTAGAGAGGCACCCCCATGTAGAGATTGTTCCCATCACAAAATAAGTCTCTAAGATAAGTAGGTTGAATCATCCTCTGGCAGTGCCTCTCTAACCTCCACTGACTATAAAGGGAGCATAGTTTAGACTGGCTTAGACAAGACAAAGCTAAAATTAGGCGAGACATATCTCAGCCTAAACTTTGCATACAGACAAATTGCTCTGAAACAGCATGACTGGGGATTCTGAGACCAGTAAATCAGAATTACTTACTGTTTAGTTTCCATGTTCTATTGTCCCAGGGCTACCATCTTGCTCTCTGAAAGAGAAAGCACTACACCATGGCTGTCATATGAGGAGTCTTTGCTAAATCTGAATTGAGCCTATGATGATCCTTGATAAGTTACATATGCAGTTGCTCTTTCAACTGAGAAAACTATGAAATGTGGGAAAACAGGATTTGAAGAGGATGATCATAAGGGGTTTTGCTAGTGCTTTCCCCTGGCTTTTTAAAAAAGGAAACTTGGGCAAGGACACAAAGCTCTTGAAGATCCACCTTCTTTCTCTAATCTTATCTAACTCTTCTGCCCTGCAGGTGAAATGCATGGGATTCCACAGGCTGACAGTTCCTCCTTAGTTCTAGGAAAGTACTTAATTATCTCAATCACTTTATAATTTACTCACTTCCACTATTCCAAGGAGACAGAGCTGAAGTGCTAAACCCCGAGGAGTATAGCTAGGCAGCAAAACATTTGCCAGTTTCTGTAAGAGTGTTTACAGGAGACCTATCTCGGCCCACTACTTTTTTTTTTACATTTTTTCCCTCTTTACTGGTTCCTGTCTTTTGGATTGGTGTTCAGAATTGCTGTCAGCATGCACCTTTGGTCACAATTCGGATGCTTTGTTTTACAAACAAAAAAGTGACATGGTAAATGAATCCTGCCCAGTGCCAACAGTCTTAGAGCATAGTGTTTTCATGCAGCATTTGCCATCAATAGGAGCATTACTTGTAGATGAGCTTACCAGCAAGTTCATAGAATCATAGAATGGTTTAGGTTGGAAGAGACCTCAAAGATCATCCAGATCCAACCCCCTGCCATAGGCAGGGACATCTCCCACTAGATCAGGTCACTTAAGACCTCATCCAGCCTGGCCTTGAACACATCCAGGGAGGGAGCAGCCACAACCTCCCTGGGCAACCTGTTCCAGTGCCTCACCACCCTCACTGTGAAGAATTTCTTCCTAACATCCTGTTCAAATCTCCCCTCTGACAATTTGAACCCATTCCCCCTTATCCTGTCATTACAAGACCTTGTGAACAGTCCCTCCCCAGCCCTCCTGTAGGCCCCCTTCAGATACTGGAAGGCTACTCTAAGGTCTCCTCAAAGCCTTCTCTTCTCCAGGCTGAAAAGCCCCAACTCTTTCAGCCTGTCCTCATAGCAGAGGTGCTCCAGCCCTCTGATCATCTTCATGGCCCTCCTCTGGACTCTCTCCAGCAGTTCCATGTCCTTCTTGTGCTGGGGGCTCCAGAACTGCACACAGTACTCCAGGTGGGGTCTGACAAGAGCAGAGTAAAGGGGGAGAATCACCTCCCTTGCCCTGCTGGTAATGCCTCTCTTAATGCAGCCCAGGACACAGTTGCTGTCTGAGCCGCGTGTGCACACTGCAGGCTCATGTTGAGCTTCTCATCCACCCAGACCCCCAGGTCCTTTTCCCCAGGGCTGCTCTCAACCACTCTCCACCCAGCCTGTATTTGTGCTTGAGATTGCAGCGACCCAGGTGCAGGACCTTACACTTGGCCTTGTTGAATTTCATGAGGTTGGCCTGGGCCCACCTCTGCAGCCTGTCCAGGTCCCTCTGGATGCCATCCCTGCCCTCTAGCAAGTCGACTGTGCCACACAGCTTGGTGTCATCTGCAAACTTGCTGAGAGTGCACTCGATTCCTCTGTCCATGTCACTGACTAAGATGTTAAACAGCACTGGTCCCAGCACTGACCCCTGAGGGACGCCACTTGTCACTGGTCTCCAGGTGGACATTGTGCCCTTGATCACTACTCTCTGCGTGCGACCATCCAGCCAATTCCTTATCCAGCGAGTTGTCATCCATGTCTGCCAAAATGCGTATCTGAAATTAACATGATTCTTGGGTCTCCAGAATGAGGCTGGAGTTATTACAAGACTTGGATTGCCCATGAGCTTCCCAGTGCTTTCCACATAGTGAGGGCTTGTGAGTGCTGTCTCAAAACTGGCATGTCAGAGGATTTGGCACCTCCGTCATAAACCCTGGCCAGAGCTCCCCATCCAGGACTGTGCAAACAACATGATCCACTAGTAAATCAGCTTAGTGCCATAGGCTCACTCACACAGTTAGAAAACTATTTGTCTACACTTGTTATTTTTTAAATGTTACATGATGGGAACTGTAGAATGGGTTAGATCAAAGGAAATTTAGAACCACTTGTAAGATGTTAGCATTTCTAGCATTTAAATATATGTACAATCAATCCAAAGTAGTATCATCTGCATTCTCATAAACAGACATTCTTATTCTAGGGGAAACCCTAGAAAAAAAGGTACAAATTTACCATCAATTAATCAACGTGCTATAAAAATGTCTAGTCAATTAGCCATATCTATATAATTAAATATAGTGGACTATAGCCATTAACCACATCACTCTGGAAACTATGTCTTTTAATTCTAAATCTTTCTTTAAGTGATTTCCACAGTTGGCTGATGGCTGTTCTTTTAGCTTTGACATTGCAATAGGAAGAAATATAGAGTAAACTCCAATTAATTTTTATGTGCATGTTGAGATGATCATGGTACCTATTAGTGGACTCAGCCATTTGATACAAAACACAGTCTAAAATAACCATATTTTCTCCAGTTAAAACAGTTATGAGATAGCAATGCTGATGTAGAAACTACCTAGTTGTTTTATTCATTCTCTTATCCTTTAATAGCTGTAGCCTTTTCTCCCCACATCCCAAATCCTGTTTGCAGAGGAAATATCAGAGGGGTAACTGAGGAATGAATTTGCACTGCATTTTGAAAGTGAAATCCTTGGCCTGATGTCCACTGACAGTATCCACAAGAAGTAGCTCATCTGACATAACTTACAGTGCACATTCCTGTCTGAGTAGAAGTTCTTATGCAAAGTCTGAGACCTTTTTAAAGCAAGTCAATATCTTCATAAAGATAATCACTTATTCTGCAAATTTTTGGTGCTTTCCAGTTTACCTTTGTGATGTGATCTCACAAACCAGACCCAAAAGGCATTTCCATTAATGCAAGCTCATTAGCAGAGGGACTACAGGGTAAATATTAATAGTCTACTGACCAACCAGTTGTGCCTGTCCAGAGAAAACAGAAGAGTTTTTGTAGACAGTCATTTCTTTTGAAGGAAAAGAAGTCTGAGTCATCTGGATTTCCTTGATCAGTCCATCTCAGTGAGTAGTACAGGGCAAATTTTGTAAAGCTTTCTGATTTCATACTCATTTCTATGTTAAATAATTATTTTAGACTCCAGATGTTTTGAATTTTATTTGAATTTATAACTTTTATTTTTTATCTTTAATGCTTAAAAAAATGTAGATAAAGCTTTCTCAGCACTCTTGAAAGTGATTAGAAGTCTTTTGGATGCACCCTCCTTTGTTATAGGAAATTAGTGGAATTTACTCAGCTTTTGCTCAGATCCAACAGAACAAGCTTTTGGCTGAAGTTCTGGTAGCTTTCCAGGTCAAGATAAAGGGTTTTGCTGTACCTTTATGAACTAAATCCCTCTCCTTTAGCTGCTACCTCTGTCCTTACATGATACTCTAACAGCTAAAGAGAGGTGAAATGCTCAGACTGGCTGCTTCCTGAATTAAACTTTGGCAGAAGGCTTTTAGTGAAGGATTCCTGGCTCTGACAGCTGCTGGACATCCTGATTTATAAGTGAGCCTGCCTACTTGGCCATTCGTGCTGTGAGCAGAGAAGTGTGTAGGGACACTGGCATGTGTGGGAAGGAGATATTGAGTTTCTTGGTCAGGAAACAGACTCACTTTGGGACATCTCTGCTCAACTTTTTAACACAGCTTTATAGACCGAAGAAAAGTTTGTGGGAGGTGTTGGTGTTCTGTACGTGGGGTGATGTGAAGGCAACTCTGTGGCTTCTCTTTTTAGAAGTCTTTCTTTCATCTTCATAGTGCTTTACCTGCTGAGGATTGCTCTTGCTGATTGTGTCTGACCTGACATTGGTGGTACAAAAATATGACACCTTCCCTTCTTTCTGATTGGGAAGGACAGCAGTCAGGGACCTTGAAGGAATTTTTGCTAGAAGTAGATGCTGTTGTTGGAGCCATTTATTTGTTTGCTGTATTCCTTTTTGTTTACAAACACCAAGCAAAGTCCTGAATGCAGTAAGAATCAAACAGACGATGGTTTCTTTGATGGTATCTCCAAGCCTCTCTCAGCCCAATTTGTGTTTAAAGCTCTCATGGCTTTTTTAACTTTGCAGCACCATGCTACTGCTCTGTCTCTCATAATCCCTCCTTGGCTGGCTTTGGGCTCCTCTTATTTCAACCCTAAAGGAATTGACTGCTGTCTTCACATTTATCCTGAATGAAAGGTTACTCCTGAGTACAAGGCTTTTTACTGTTGTGTTGCAGTGCCCTGCTCAGACTTGCTGCTGCAAAGCCCCATGTTGGCTTTTCTCTGTTCTCAGCTGGTTGAAGTCAGCTCTAGCTGGGGGAGCTTTGGCCATATAAACTGGCCTGAAGATATATGTCCCACAAAGTGGCTGATGATGCCTCTAAAATCTGTCTGCACCCCCAAGTAGGGGTACAGGAATGGAATCTCTGCATATGAGTGGTATAGATGTTCTCCTTTGTTATACCAAAAAGAAAGTGATTTTGCAAGCAACTTATTAAGCAAATTTCTTGAGCAGCAGTGTCTTTTTTGTTTTTACTAAATGGAGTTATTTGCTGGCAATTATTTCAGACCGGAATAGCTGGAGACTGTAGAGTTGTATTTGCATTTTTGTTTGAGTGCCTGCACATGTACTGCACACTGTGTTCCTTGTGAGGCAGTCATTTATTGTCCAGAAAGCTTTGCTTTCCACATCCAAGCACTAGAGTAGGAACCTCACAGGCTGACCTAGGTTTAGAGAACAAAAACTGAATGGCTGTGCTAATGTAGAGTCATACTTCATTATTAATAAATTATTATGTTACGCAAACAGACCCTGAACCTTTTGTAAAGTGGTTGTTCCTTTCCTCTTCTCTATTGCTTCCCATAAGATTGCATACCAGTCAAAACGAAATCTCTTCTTAGTGCAGCACCAGAAAGCTGCCCCTGTGGTCCCTGGAAGATATTCCCCACCTGATGCATTTGAATGTGGATCTTCCACCCAGTATCTTGCTGTGCTGCTCTCGGGAGCTGGTGAACTGCGGTTTGTGGATTCTGTTCAGGAATCAGACATAATTCCCTTACATTGTTTAAGAAGTAGTCCTTTAGAGAAGTAGTCCTCAGCTCATGGTTTGAATGAGTACTGGACATGGATCTATGGATCTCACTGAAACGTCATACAAAATACTAGTTTCTAAAATTAAACATCTAACTGGAATGCTACCTTCATGTTCTCTAGGAAACCCAGAGTAGAAAAGTCTCCAAAAGAGTCCAGTTTTGTTTTGTTTGTTTTTTTCAAGTTCTTATCACAGAAAATGTAGTGTAATTTGTGTCAAGAAGCATTTGCAGGTGGCAGGCAGTGCCAGTTTTAAAGGCAGCAAGAGACGATCCAGAAAGGTCTTCAACTAGGGCTCATGCAAGAGACTCTTCCACAGATTCCGATGCACATCACGAGCAGCAAGGCCCTAAGAAGTTGGAAAGCAAAAATCTAATGTGTAGTGGGGAGATTAAATCAAGTGCAAAATTCTAGCAAAAAGTCATAGGTGTGCAAGCAAATGGGAGCAGTGGTTGCAGCATGTGCTCCTGTGCAAGCACTCCTTGCTTTGATTTGATTTTGAATTTTTTCAAAGGGAATGTCCATCAGAAATTTTTGGCTTGCTGCCAAAGCAAAACATTCTTGGGCAAACTGGGCTCCCAAATCTTTTTTATATTCACCTCTTTCGAAGAAAAAAAGTGGAGATTCCCTTCTCCAGTGTGGGAATTTCCAAAGGCAATCCCCCACCCCTTGGTCATCAGCCAGTCATGCATCTGCCAGGGTGGAAGTCAGAAAGAAGTCAGTATTTTTCTGGAAGAAGTCAGCTCCTAACCTGAGCTCCCACATCCAGAAGTAAACATTTATATTGATCTGTATCCAAAGCACATTCCTACGACATCAAATCAGAGCCTTCTAGCTAGTCAGACTGACAAAATGCAGCATTTACAAACCCCCAGTGAAATGCAGAGAGAGAATGAAGCACTGGGAGTATCTTCTGAGCAGCATCAGATGGCACATCCTGGAAGGGTGGCAGTGGGATCAGTGAGAGCAGAGGTGCTTGGACTTATTTTCTGTGTGGATAACCTCAAAACCCATCAACAGGATCCCAGCAACCTCAGCCTTCAGCTTTTCCCTTCTCTCTTCAGCTCTCATATTCGTGAGGTTTAACAGAAGTTTTAGATGAGGGTTGGTTTCAGCATTGTTGTTTTGGAATGGTTTCTTTTTCTTACTGTCCATTGCTCTTTCCTTTGAGACCTCACAGCAAGCCAGCTGGCAGGTTTCAGAGGCTGCCGTCCAGCACACTAACCCTCCCAGCCCTGTGCAATAGCTGCCATCTGAAATGGCAGGGACACAGGCTGCAGCTGCAAAGCAGACTAAACGGGATTTAATTCAATCTTTAGGCAGTAGTTCACTGAACAAAGACCTGACTGTGCCTGGCCTGGCCCTCCCTCAGTGTGAAGCCTGCAGGACAGTCAGCCTGGACTAAACAGAATTTACCAGTCTGGCGCTGATTGAAGTTCAAAGCACCAGGAAGGCCAGGAACAGTGGGCAGGGTCACTTTGCTGCAGTGGAACATTAGGGCAAATGCTATGGGACCTCTGCCATTGAGCCTGCTTTACCTGCTGTAGGCACTGCACATCAGAAAATGTTCATTCTGTAGGAATAATTGCATTCCTCCTGAAAACACCTGACCAGTCAAAAATGTGGCAAGTATCTTGGAGCTTGCCACAGGTTATTCCCAGCACAAAGAAATCACCCATCATTTATCACCTCAACTCATTCATTTTCACCGCCTTCAGCCTGACTTATCTGTGAGTATTCTAAAAGTAATTCAGAGTTTTCCAGGTATTTAGATTTGGTTTTACTTTATTTTTTTTTTCAAGCACATGTGATTTCTGAGAAGTTGTGGAGTTAGCTGCTGAACAGCTGCAGCCCTATCTTGTAGGGTAACCCATTGCAGTGTACCTCCCCACACCTGATGTGTCTCCCAGCACTGCCCCTGACAGTAGGCAGCTGAAGAACACATCCACATTTCTCCCACCAGGGCAATGATATTTTTCACACCTGAGTGTGCTGATCCTATGTCCCTGGGCACAAAGAGAGAAAAAGGCGATGGGATGCAAGGCAGCATGAGGACTTTCCACACATCATTTGTTACCAGTTGCATGCTGGATCAGTGCTGAAAGCTGGAAGAGAGAGGAGTCCATGTGCCCATAATATGGCCACTAAGGTATTTGTGCTGGTCCTGGTTTTCTCATCTCCCTGCTGAGGATTGTGATAAGTCTTTTCTGACCTATCCCTCTGGATGTGATGCCCTGAAGGAGACTTTCCAGGGGCCAGAACAGACTTCTGCACAGAGCTTGCTTGTACTTACAAGGTAGCAGTGCAAATAAACTCTGTTGGTACAAAGCTATGCCTGTAAATTTTTCCCCTCTTTAGGTTTTTTCTTCTCTTCCTGCATTTTTTTTCCCTACTTTCTATGAATGCATTGTGGCTGCCTTGCAGCAGGCTGGACATAAGGATCCTCTGCAGCCAGGCCTTTTCTATACAAACTCTGAGGTTCAGCACTTGCTATCAGCTGGTAGCTGCCATGATTTTAACATACACTCTTGGCAGAAAAGACTAATCAGTCCCATACAAGCACCACATTTCCTTCCATGCTAATCAAATAGTTTTATTCTGTGAACGTATGTTAACTTTGTGCTATAGAATATACAAAATCTAAGATACTAGGTTCTCTGTATTTAAATGTCATGCTGCTCCACAGCATCAGGATGAGCAACCAACATGAATTCTGAATCTTCCCCACCCAAGCTGCATCACATGTGAGCCTCTTTTAAGAGCATTTAAATAGGCAGGCAGGCACGAGAGAAAATAAAACTAAATTAATGGCAACAACTACACTGGGGAGAATTATGCACTCTAATAATGGTGTCAGCACTTGCTGCTGGAGTGCTGTTAATGTGCAAAAGCATTGCCTGTGCTCGATTAGAGCATAATCCTGTCCCAGCCAGGGGGCTCAGCTGGTGCCACTGGCAGTGTGCTTGCCAGGGCCCAGATGTGCTGGCCTGGGGCTGCACTGCAGGACCTGTTTCCCCCTTCAGCCCCCCTCCAGGCTGGAGAGACAGCAAGCAGCAAGAGGGAGACATTTTATTTTGGATGTTGAGGTCAACAGTTATGAGATGCCATAAAAGATTGGTTCGATATCCTCTGTGACTTGTGTCATGTGCTTGAGAGGGGGTTGCATCAATATGGCCAGCCAGGGCTTTGCAGAGCACAATGTTACAGTAATGGAGAGACCTTAGTTCCTCTGAAATTACCTTCTCTGGAGGCTAGTGCCAAGTCAGTGGTCACCTACAGTGTCCTCCCCATCACAGGTGAACTGCTCTTGAAAGCCAGGCCCTGGAGGCTCTGGGCTACCCAGCCACCCGTCTGTGAGCATAAGTTTTGTTGACGTTGCTCTTTGTCCTCACCTAGCTGTCCAAATTGTGTCCAGAGGGTAGATGATGTCTGGTCTAAATAAATACACTGGAAAGGCTGGGTTTCCTGCCTCCTTCTCCCCCTCCTAGCACATCTGTGCCGGAAGAAACCTAATTTAAGCCCTGTGTTCTGGCACAAACAAACGGGAGCTCCAAGCCTTCATAAAGAGCAGACTATTCTTCCTTTATTAACATCTTCTTAATTCTTGCTCTTCCATGTAGTTTTGAGTCTCTCTGCATTTGGCAAGGCAGACAGCAATCATGCTTTGAAATTATTTTTATTTGGTAAGCTGGAATAGTCTCTGAGTTGAACTCTACTGTGTGCAGCTTAAACTCCTACCATTTTGTTTATTCTTCCAGAAGTCACAAGAATTGCTCCAGCTCATGCAACCGTCAGTAAGCTTGCCATTTGTAGTAGGTTTATCTGTCTGCAGAACATGTAGCAATTATGGTGACTCATAAAGAACTCAGTCCTGCAAAAGCACATGTGCATGTTTAAGCACATTATTATATCTCATAGGAGTTAGTGGGAGTTTCTTAAAGTCAGGCTTGTTCTTAAGCACTGTTGAGGACTGGAGTCGGAGCTCGACACCTCACAGGAGCAAGCCCATAATAATTTTATTTTCTTGCCTGTATAAGTCATGTTGCTGAAAACATACTCCAGAGGATCAAGTTCTGCTACTGTTAAACAGCACATATTCACAGATAGTCTGGTTTTAATCAATCAGTCAGTGGATGACTTTGAGTAAATAATATCCCCCTTCCTATAACTCAATTTCCCATGTGTAAAGTAGAGATAATTATACTTACAAACAAGTAGAACACTTAAAGGTTTACTGAGAATTCACTCCGGGGAAAAAAAAAAAGCTTCTGTATGTGACTCCAAGTAAGTCAATATCAACATATTCTCACATCAATGAATGTGGAATTGAGGCTGGGAAGGTATTTTGGGGAAGGGTGGGTTACACTGTTGTCAGTTCTCAGCTGTAGACAACCCTTTCATGAGAAAATGAGAGAGAGACAGACCAAAGTTTTATAACATACAAATAGTCCAAGAGTCACAACCTTAGAGAAAAAGGTTTGCATTCTCCCTACATGCATACATGTAAGGTAAGGTTATTACAGGGTGCTTAAGCAGCAAAATTTAGGCTTGGTGTAAAGAGAAAACTGTATGTTTCTGACACACTTTTTCTGAGGTGGATAAAATCTATAGGGGATAGCATTCCTGGTGCTCCTGGAGGCCATTCACTGCACATAAAATCTGGATTTTCCAGTAACTTGGAGGCAGTTGAAGGTATTTCCTATCCTCACCAGAATGAGGCAGGACAATATTGTGCCAGGTGTCAGCTGCTAGGATGGAAGCATGTTGATTTGGCCTAGCTAAGGATATAAGTCTTCACTAAACAAAAAAATCTACCTTGGAAGTATATTTTGAAAATGGCATTGGGAGGATGACATTGCCTCTCCATGGCCTCATGAGGAGGCCAATGACATTCCCTAGCAAAATCCATATTTGTATATTTCTGATGACATTGTATTATTTCACCTTCTGGCTACATTTAATCTGAAAGTTTCTGACATATTCACATTTAATTCTACTTTTGAGTCCAGTTATTAGCATATGGGTAATTTTGGGTTTCCATCCCTGCAGACATAACGTTGGTTGACTCTTAAACCTGTTAAGTCCAGTTTCTGCCTTTTCCACATCTTTGTGTTTTCTTTTCAGTGGAGATTTTCCCTGCCATATAAAACAAAGTGATTATTCCATCCAAATCTTTGGAAAATTCAGTTCTTTGGCACAGTGCTGTGTTGACTGATTCCTTTTTTTTTTTTTTTTTCATGAGTTTTAAATTTCTGGAAGGGAAACCCTTCCTATGAGAAGACTTAAGTTTCCATCAGTCATGAGAAAAACTGTTCCCTCTGGAATATTAGAGGTAGGCTTGGAAGACAGCATTAAACAGAAATAAAATTCCAGATTGCTTCATTTTGAATTTCAGCCCTGTTCCTTTGGAGGAGTTATTGTTTCCAGAAAGCACCTTGTTTTTTGAATTTTCTTGGCTTTTGCAAGTTAAGTGCATTGTCTGTAGTCACCAGGACTTTTGGATATGATGCAACAGACCAGAGAAATGTACAGCATCTGTCAATAGGTAGATACGGATGTGGCTGTTATACAGAACATAAAACTTCATGTTGTGCTGCCATAAATGTAAAGCCATCTTGAAAGGTTGCAACACAGTCTTTTCCTGTCAGGATTTTTTGCTTCGAACAAGAGAAGATCAGAGATTCTTGCAGAAAGTTGGTTTGCAGATAACTTGCAAGGCATATCTAGAAAGTTTCGTCTAGGTTCTCTGCCTCTTTCATCGTTTGGATGAGCCTATCTTCTCCCTTCAGTTTCTAAAATCTCCTGTGTCTGTAATATGTAGATCAGGCATATTCACTTTCAATGATTCTGCAAATTAGGTCCTCATCTTTCTTAAGACTAACCTTAATTCCCTTGATCCCTGAGCTACAAGCAGATGCTACAGACAGCGATGTGTAGCTATCATTGACTACATGCTGTCTTACTGAGTAAATGCTGAAGCCTGAATTCATCTTACAAGGACTGGTGGGGTTACAAATGGGGATAGAGGTTCTTAAGTAAGTGTTTCCTAAAGAAACCAGGGTCTTGATTCTATTGTCCATACATAGACATCTGGCGCCACTTGAGATGCTCTAGGGTTTTCCAGATGGCCTCCAATTGCTGCTTAGCATGGCTTCCTTGTGGCATGGTGTCACAAGGGTCTGTTGCAACCAAGTGGACATCCTGGACTCCTTAAAGCATCTCAAAGAGCACTAGATACCTAGTGAGAGTATTTGAATATACTCCTAGTATTCCAACATAACAAGCTGCTCTCAGCCAAAGACTTCATAGAGATTTAAAGAAAAAGAGCTGTTCTCATTGAAGGAACATTTCAGTGGTAAATCACCCAAGAACAGGGGTTGTGGCACAGAAAAATGCCAGCCATCCTCATTTCTCCAGATACCACGGGGTATTTCACAGTTTTGGAATAGCTTTGCTCTCTCCAGCTCTGAAATCACTGGGAAATATCAAAAAACATAGAGAGGGCACTGTATGGCTTCCTTTATGCAACTGATTCCTAAATATTTGCTTTGGAAGAAAACAGCCTTGTTGTGTAGTATAAATGAAAATGTAATTTGCTTCTCCTTTGATCAAAGTGAAGGCAGTCATGTGACAGGAGCACTGCTAACGCATGCTGTGTATCTGCTTTTGTCTATTCACACCAGGCAAGCAGAGATTGCTTTCAGTAGCAAGGCATCCTAGTGCTTGGGCGTGGTATAGAGGAGGGTTCAAGTAATGAGCTAGCTCTCATTTCTCTCAGAAGACCTGGCAGAAGGCCCCGTCTGTTCTTTAATTACATTTCAACAGCTGTTTTTTATATATTTGTGTTTCCTTATTCGAATGTGGCTTACGAGAAAAAAAAAAATTAAAAAGACCAAAAAAAAAAGAAAAGCAAATGATGAGCATACTTTTAACCAAGAAACACAAAACTGCAACAGAAGAAGCTGTCATAGACTAGCCAAAGTCTTTCCAAGAAATATTATTTCCTTCCCAGACCCACAGCAGTGTTGATGCCACTATGGATGAGGTGGAAATAAAGCAGAACAAGTTGGGACTGCATTAAAAGCAAAGGCTATAATCTATATTGATTTGCAAAGAACCAAATTTGTTAGTTACCAGTCAGTCATCCTGATGGCAAAGTAACAGCTCCTCATGATGATATCAACAAGGTGAATGCAGATGAACAGCTTTCCAGGTTGTCCCAGGGAGCCTTCATCCTTATACAGCAACACTCAGATCTCAGCTGTAGAGCTGTGCTTGGTTTCAGGGCAGCAATTTGCAGTAGTCTCCCCCATGCATGTACACACAGACATCTGCATCCAGATCAGGAAACCAGAGGTGGGAATGGATGCTGTAGTTGTGAACATCAACTCCACCTGCAGCAGCTCTCTCACAGCCATCAGAGTTGTGCCACATTCCTTAAAGGCTGATGCCAGCCCATCTGCAAAGAGGTGTGAAGACCCTTCCAGAAGACTTCTTCAATATCAGTCTCTGGAAGACATGCTCCTGCATGTTAGTATAGCTGACGTGAGTTAATGGGAAGGATTGTCTATTGTGATAAGATAATTTCCTTTATTCCAGCAAGGGTTAAACTGAAAGAGTTCATGCAAACCCCAATGCATAGAGACAGTCTTTTTTATTACTGTAAAGAAAAAGAAAGATCTGTCCTCCTTGGGCAAGCTCAGACTCAAAGCTAAAGAGTGAGATCGGTCTTTATAGCTTTACTGATATATGAGAGGTTGTCCTGTTCTGGTATCTGTCTTGTCCCTTCTTCACTGCCCAAAGTTATGAAAAAAGGCATGTGAGGGTGACATCAAAGATTCATCTTGTCTCCAACAATGGCCAGTGCCATATGGTTAAGGAAGGACTTAGGCATTGGCACTCATGGACTTTTGCATCTTCAAGCAGTCAGCCATGTGTGTATTTCTTGAATTGAAAATTTAATATAGTCTATTATGCTTAGTAAACAGTAACAGACCTTTACTTCCATAGGTTCATCAAACTTGTTCTTTGTGCATATGCTTAAACCCTTCTGAATTAATTTCTAACTTGGCATGTACAGCATACTGTGGCATAGCTTCCATGATTTAATTTAAAGCCATGTGAAGAAGACCTTCCTTAGTTTGTTACCAAAATGCTCTGCCTTTTTTTTTCTATTATTATTTTTGTTCTTGTGCAGCAAGAGCACTTGCTTTTCGATCCATTTATGATTTTATAGGCCTCTTTCATACTTCTTCTACCAGCCCAAACACATGCTGAATCTTTTCTTGTTATCAAGAGGAGGAGAAAATGGAATGCATAAACATCTGGAATATGAGTGGCCACATGCCATCTAGTTAAAGCAAGATGCTTGTCCATAACTATTTGTGTATGCATCTGTGTAAAGGGAAATTATAAAAATAAGAAAGCTCTGTTATCCTTGTTGGTTAATGAAGACAGAGCAAAGAAGCAATATATTTAAACACCAGTGAAACTAAGTAGGCAAAACAGGAGGACAGAAAGTCCTTGCCTCTGTTTCCAAAAAGGCTAGCTGTGGAACAAGTTTAGGATCAAGACAGCCAAGTTCAGACTAGATGTTTTCTACTGAGGAATGTGGTGGATAATAATAAAGTCCATTAGAAGCGGCTTCCAGCCCAAGGGGGATAATAAATGCAAGAGTACAGTTGTCTCCTGAAAACAAAGCTGGTACTGCGCTCAGAAACACAGGTGTTAATGAAGTTCATTAAACCTAAAAAGATGTTTAGTTAGAGATATGCCAAAGTGTCAGAATCAGCTGGTAAAAAATAAGTACAAGTATTAAAACCAAGCGCATTTCTTGGCGAGGGCTGGGGGGGGGATAAGCAAGTAACCCTATCTTCAGAAGAGTCTAATATAAAATCTCTCTCAGAAACATTTGCCTCTGGTTTTGTTTAAAGGGATATGCTTAAGCACAGTTAACTTACAGTTCTTTGCTTTTGTTTGCACAAGTAAAAACAACATATGTCATTTTATGAACTGCCAGACATCACGGCAGGGAAACTAGCTCTAGCACCCACAGTGCACAGCAGAAGGGATTCCAGTGCTTATCACTGCTACCAAAAGTGCTGCTTGAAAAAGATGAAGGGAAAGATGTCCACTTTTCAAACCATCTCCTATCATTCAGTGCATAAATCCCTCTCCAGCTTTAAAGTACCAGGCAACCTAGAGGACAGATCTCAAGGAGATGAGGATTGCAGCATTTAGAAGGTATCACAGTGCTAAAGCTGCTATGGTTCATAGTGGGTGTTTTCAAATTAATTTCTATAACAGATTATTTGTCCTAGCAGAAATATCCAACTATCCAGAACAGATTTGGATCTGAACATTGTAAATGGCTTATTCAAAATAACTCTAATGGATTGCTTTTGCTAACTTAGCATGACACCAACCTTTGGACTTTCTTTCAGTTCTCATTCCTTTTTAGCTTATTTGTGGAAACTTATAATTAGATTTTCCTTTTCCTCCTTCTCCCTTCACCCCAGCTGATAAAGTGCCATAAATCCTGGACATCATCCATGAGCGCAGTCATTTATGAATTTTGCTATTTTTTGCACATTGCACCATATGTAAGGCAAACTAACTTAGAGGCACAGTTTCTTATTTCTGGCATGCAGGAGAGTCACTGAGAGATATCATATGGTCTCCTGGCACAAGTACAAAGTGGCTCTTGTTGTTTGATCTACTGTCTTAAACTTAAATGCAAAATCTGATAATTGGGTCAGGCAGGAGAAGAACCTTACTAATAAAGCTCTTTTCATTTCCTTTTCCTATATTTCCTCTTTTCATCTTTTCTTTCTCTCTTTCTTGGTTGGTCCGAGGAGCTGGAATCAGCTGTTAGCAGTGGAGCTCAGCTTATGGAATTTCATCTTCTCCACAAAATCCCTTTCTGTCTATCATCCCTCAGCAGACTCTGTTCTCTCAACTGTCCTGCCATTGAATTTGCTTGCTCTCCTGGACTTGCTATG
The DNA here is from genome assembly GCA_013396835.1 of Psilopogon haemacephalus. Taxonomy (NCBI): domain Eukaryota; kingdom Metazoa; phylum Chordata; class Aves; order Piciformes; family Megalaimidae; genus Psilopogon; species Psilopogon haemacephalus. Next base: position 78,714 of record VWZI01009427.1, read on the forward strand.
AATGTTTCCTCAGAAATATCTGTCTTTACAAAACCTGAGTTGTTGAATGCATGGTAAACATTTTCCAAATCACCACCTCTTTAAAAACAAAAATCGTCTAGGAATCTCTTTCATGTTATTTTTAGCAAAGGCAGAGGTTTGAACTCCAGAGGATACACAAGCTAAATGGACACTGAACTTACTCTGCAGACTGCACATCTCCGTAATGTAAGAAGCTGAGACCTGAGCACTCATTCAGCTGAGTGTTTTTTTAAGCAGCAATAAAGCACTTTTGTCCTCTGCTAGGAATGGCACAGCAGGAACATTTCATGGTTGGTTTAATGAATGGAATTAGATACTTGATGGTTGCCCCTGTAATTAGATTTACTGCACTTTCCCTTTTGTGATTTTGCCTAAATTTCTTCCAAAATATGAAATCTGGATTTTGGAAAAACAGCCTATGTACTTTAAAAATGCCCTTGGGCTTTGGAAGACACTGTCCCCCCACCTCCATTCTGAACCAGGCCTGCACCCCCAGCTTCTGCAGCAGGCAGGCATCCAGCACATGAGGGCTCTGTCTGCAGCTTCATCTACTGGGTGGGCACTGCCACAGACCTATCAGCCAGGCACAACTGCTTTTAGGTCACACAGGAGAGGGTTGCAGGAGTGGGCAGTTGTTGGGCAGGAGTGATTGAGTAACAGCCCTTTACTTGATGGCTAAGGCCCAGCTGTAACAGGCCTGGCACACAGGAGTTCTTTTCAAGAGAGAAAATCGGTCTGATATTTGGTGAAAAAACAAAGCAGGTGGTTTTAGCCTCAAACACAGAAGCTTCCCAGGTATAAAATGGCAAAACCTTCCAAAAACTGTTTCTCTCTAGCCAGTTAGGTACACAGCAGGAGAGGATTAGTGGCTGTAGCTGGGCCTGCTCTCAAAACTGCATCTTGGCTACTGTATTTATGGGAGCAATTGCCCAGCTGGAAGACTTACAAACCATATTGGCTTGCTGGTTAAACATTCCTGAATTACTCCTTCCTTAGGACAGAAACTTAGCTGATGAAGAGAGCAACCCACAAAACAAAGCAAAACTCTTCAGAAAACATGGACTAAATGATTGTATTGGTAGAGGCTGATTTTCACAAAGATCATATGTGCTACGTTTTCCCTGCGCATTCCAAGTGTTGCCTTAAATATCACATCTTAAAGGGACACTGGAGCAGCTGGGTGATTTCATAGAAGAAACCATCAGAGCCAGCAAGCACAGAATATGTGAGCAGAAAAATAAAAACTCATGAGTGTTTTTGCTGAGAATGGAACCTGGAAAGCATACCAGCTTTTGCAGTGGTTGAATAAGATGGCAGGATAATAATGCAAAGGGCTCAGAGTATTTTTTTGTTTGTTCCTAAAATGTTTTTTTCCCTGCAATTTCCATTTGGAGAAGATTAAACAAACTCATACAGCAAGGTGATAAGGACATGAACAAGGACTGTCAGTAGGGCTTCTGGGTTATTTTTACTTTTGGCAGACATAAGAGGTCTTGGCTCCTAGTTCATTTTGTGTGATAACTTAGACCTATCGCAGGTTTGAATATTTGAGCTGGGGCTCAGCTTGCAGAGTCTGCTTTCTTCATGCATCAGTAGGGCAGGCAGCTGTGTTGATCCACTGTCAAAACTCAGCCTTGCACACTAATGGACAAAGTAGTCAGGTGTCATGTACATTATGTGTCATCATTGGCCCCCATTTTATACCCTATAAGTGATTTCCATTGCTATTTTTGTCATTAATTACTTCACATCCCATCCAAAGTAATAGGAGCCAGGTGATGAGTCATGTGTTTACCGATAACCTTGCAGTGTGCCTTTTCAGTCATACTACAGGCTAAATATTTCCAGATAGGCCACTATGAGAAATTCATAATGAACTCATGAGGGTAGCAGGAGATGATGGTGCTGCTTTGCAAATTTCCACACCCTCATCTTTGACAATTATCTTGTCTTTTGTCATTTGGAGTTACTGTGCCATCATTAACCTCTCCTGAGTTTGGAGAGAACTGTTTCAGGTTAAAAAAGCTGTAACATCATTAATAAGAAGAGCAGCATATTGCCAAAGCAAAAGTAGTGCAGGTTTCTAGGCAAGGAAAATCACTGGTGACCTGGCAGTTCTGGCAGGTAATTCTCAAGCAATAAGGCCACTGCGGTAGACCAGAGCAACCATTTCTGGGGCTACTTTCCCCAGGAAATGTGTCCCTTTCTCTGCAGCACAGCTCCCCAGGAGGAGTATGGGCTTTCCAGAGCCATCTGTACTCATGCATCAGCTACTCATTTTTTTTCTCTATAGCTGAAGTGTGGGGCTTTACAGCTCAAGAGAGCCTTTGAGGACACTATGGGCTGAAGCAGGATGGACATCGATCACCTGAGCCCACAGTCTCTCCCAGTGTTCACTGAAATTAAAAGACTCTGGGTGGTAAAGCAGAAAGGCAATGCCACCATGACTCCTTCCCACCCAGCAGCAGCTAGCTTGGCTGCAACTGCTGCACTGGCAACCACAGACAGAGAGAAAGACAGAGAGACAATAAAAAGTCCTAGCTGTACAAAGTCTTCCAGGAATTGCATGGCTTCAGTTATAACCAGTTCATGTTGTTTGGTTTGTTTTCCTATTTTTTTTTTTTTATTATTATTATTATTGTTGTTGTTATTCCAGATTCAATAGCTCAGTATTTAATTCTACCCAGAACTTCCTTTGTCTGGTTCCTTCCTGCACATTGACTGAAGATTGCCCAAACTTTTCACTTGCATGTGTTTACTTCAGGGAAAAAAAAAATTAAAAATTACTTGAAAGGGCAGAAGCGGTTAGAGTGTTGTTCTAGTTCAAAAATAAATGTGTACAAAACTACTCCTGACAGTTAACAAATACGAAATACTCTTGACTTGTAGGCTATTAAACAAGAGCAGCAAAATGTTCCCAGCAGTTGCTTAATGCAATTACTTGATTAGAGAAAGGCATTTCATTTCCTAACCGCTACAAGAATATGCAATATAGCTGTCAATAATTTTACAGAGAGGGCTGAGGGTTGGTGGTCAGCCTTAGACCACATCTTTGCATGGTCATTAGCACATATCCATCAATGCACCCAGCAAAGCCTTAAGATTCTTAAGGGATTTCAGCAGTATGTGAATGACCTTTTCCTTCATCAGTTTTTAGGATGCTTTTCATTACTGAATTTGCAGCACATCATAATGTTTTACATCAATCCTCCATTTAAGTCATATCATGTTATTTTAAGACAGCCTGCTTTCTTGGCTCCCTTTTGCATTAGAGAGTTGATGTCTAAGTGGAGTAACTCCCACTCAGAAAGCACCGTCACTGGGCTTCAAGACCTACAAGTGCTTGGACTCTATCAGGAGAAAGATTTGTCTTTTCTGTGACTAGTAGTGCAGCAAGTGACTAAGAGAGAGGTGGTGGTTGAGCAGATTGCTTTGTGTTCGTCTCCTGGGGCAATGTCAATCCATTTCCAGTTCACTTCAATGATTCTGAGGGCAAAATTGATTCCATCCCAAAAAGACAGATTTGTATCCCACACAATGTTTGCTAGTGGACAAGAGTGGACTTTTGTTGACATTTTATGGTGGTCAGGACTGCAATTCTAAAAGGTATTTCCCAGTCGTCCTCCACCACTCTGTGATGCATGTCATGGGAAAAGTCTCAGTGAGCATTAGGTAGGTCCCATCTGAAATAAAATTGAAAGGGAGGGCCCAAAGGGATTATTCTTTGGCCACTGAAGGGCCTATGCTACCCTCAAGCAAATCATGTGGCTGTCATGTCTATAGTACCACTGGTTTTTCCCTGCAGATCTACCCATGTTGCTCGGCACTATTTGTGCTGCAAACACAGCCAGAGCGTGCACCTCCCAAGTTAAAGAGCAGCCCTAGCCCTGTATGGTGCTGAGCATATGGTGTTTTCATTTTGGTCACAGCGTGTGCAGCCCAATCCAGCAGAACACCTATGTGCTGGTAGACTCACAGTGAGGGTCATCACTGCCATGAAGGGCCGAAGACTATGTGCCTATGAAACCATGTATATGTGCAAATATTGACATTCCTTTCCTTAAATCCAGGCTTCATAGGCACCTATGGGGTGGCAGGGCTGACTAGTTCATAGCCAGAAGCGGATGTTCACATTTCTGCACACCCTGTGGCCTGAAAGGCAGGAGCATTTTTGTTTCCATAAAAGGTGGAATAGTTGCTCTCATTCATCTGTCTTACTTGAGTCATATTTATAAATACATTCTGTCTGTGTTACTAAAGGAGACATCTTGACCATGTGTTCAAAATTATAAGTGTGAACTCATAGTCTTCTGTTGTACATAAATATTGTCTGCCATGCTATTACTCAGCCTTATATTGACACTTTTAAACTCATTTGAGGTATAAGTAATAATGCTTTTTTTAGTGGGCTAGTTCCTGAGTTGAGTGTTACACCATGCATGGATTTATTGGAAGGATAGGAGAGAATTAAAGGCAGGTTTTTCCTCATCCCCTCTCAAGCTCCAGTTCACACAATGCAGAAGGAAATAGCCAGATCTGCTGTAAACTCTCCACCTTACCTAACTATATCATGACTGAAGTGATTCATCCAAGGCAGCTGGAAGACTTGTGAATTTTGGTATTGATATCCATATGTTAAAAAAAAAAAAAGAGAGAGAGAAAAGATATTAAATATTCTGGAAAAATTTAAAAGCTTTAAAAATACCAGTTTAAGTTGGCACAAAATATTTTAGTTCAACCTGAATGTAAATGTTACACTTCGGGTTTAACCTAGTATAATTTTATACATCTTTATTTCTTTTTTTTTTTTTTTTTTATGTAAACCTATCTTCAAGCAAACAGCAAACAGCAATTACCAAAATAAAGAGTCACAATGTTAATTTTTAAAATAACTTAGTGCATTTAAAAAATAATCTCATTTAGAAATTGTCAAAATGAAATCAACTACTTCAAAACAATTTCCCCATTTCTCTGGAATGAATTTATATGTAAATTTTATTCAAATTCATGAACTGTAGTTCATCCTCCTGAAAGATCAGGTTTCACTGGAAAAGAATGTCTTCAGCTCTGGTCTTATCTTTTCCATGATGATTTCAGAACTGGGGGGATTTCCTGCTTTGCTGCATCCTGCTGCATATTGACAGTGAGAAGACCAATTTTTTGCCCTTTGCTGCCTCTCTCAGATATTAACATTTTGAGTCAACTCCCCCTTTCAGTACTATTCAAGTGGAGCTTTTCTTGGCCCAAGACAATCTACAAAACACAGTTCAGTTCTTGCAAGGAACTGGGAGGTTTTCAATGTTACAACTATTTCACATGTTTTAGAGATGCAAAACCAAGGAAGCATCTGTTTGCAGATTATTAGTAATACAGCTGCCAATGCAGTTTGTGAGCTGGCATCCATCAGCAGAGGGTTAGCAGCATTACAGCTGACTTCTCTGCCCATGCTTTTCATTCTTCTGCTTCTCTCTTATCAGTGATTGAATTATTACAAATTAGATTCTGATCCAGCATGACACAAGGAAATTCAGAGCAGCTCAGTGTGCCAGCAGAGCAGGTGTTAATGAGCATTTTAGGGTTGTGCAACTGCTAGGCATGGAAAGGCAAAACCCTCTCTGCTGGAACAGAAGGAAAATCCCCACCATTGTAACTGCTCAGCCCCAAAACAGCCTCTGGTGTGGCCCAGAGCGTACACCTCACCACACACTGGTGTTGCTTTCCAATTTTACTTCAAAAGGAATTTTAGCATGTGTATTACTATAGCTGGTAAAAAGCAGAATCCAGAAGTGCTTTCCTTGATGTGTTGTTCCTTCTGCTTGGTGTATTGCAATCAAAATCTTCTCCTCTTTCTGATCCTTGAGTGTAGATCAAAAGGTTAAAAAAAAAAATTAAAAAAAAAAAAAACCACCCAACAACCTGTATTTGCTGTTTGCATTTCTGGGATCCAGCCTTTAAACAGACATACACAACAGTAATGCTTGCAACTTGTAGCTGAGAAAACTTCTGCTTGTTTGTAATAGTTTGCAAACACGTTGACACAAGACTAATTTATCTAGAAAAGTGATGTTTGCAATTTCAGTTCTGCACTGGGCTGAGTGGCCTGCTGGGACTGGAGAGTAGCCTTTGCATTGGATGCTTCAGAATCAGATATTGCATTGGTAGCAACATGTCTGGTTTTTAACCTGTCCAGTTCCTCAACCTGCAAGTAATTTACATGTATGAGTAATTTCTGAGTTTACTCTCATACACAGGTTTTTATGCTATTAAACTCCTATCTTGCATTCATCACTGTGTGCCACACTCCATATGAAACCAGTAGGGAATTTAGGGAATGTGCAATATTTTTTCCTCTTAGTCTTTTCAGAAGTTTAGAAGGTTTCAGTGTCTCTTTGTCTCTCTGAGTGTATGCATACCCATGTGTGTTTGTGGGTGTGTGTATAAACTACATATAAGAGTAATGTGTGCTTATATAAGTTTGTGTAGGCAAAATCAGATGTGCACAATGCAATTCAATTTTCATCTGAAATTCTACAACACAGCTGCCACAAAGAGTCTTACATCGTGTAAGAGGAAACTATAACCTAGGAGCCTGAATACCACATGTCTATCTCTTACACACTGTCTTAGCCATTTCAACTGCAGATATGAAATGTGTCATGCTAGTGAATATGAGGAGAGATGGTTACTTTCCAAATCCCATACTTGCACATTACAACAGTACAGTGAGAATACATTAAAAGCACTGGAATATAAAGCTGTTTGTAAGCTGGAAAACTATTCTTTTTGTGAGGTGGGGGGGGGGGGGGAGAGCACTT
>VWZI01009427.1:85584-121884 GCA_013396835.1 Psilopogon haemacephalus
GTATTTCTTTCTTTTTTTAGATGATCTTTTACTGGAGGAACAGCCCCTCAGTTTCCGAAGCTGGGGTTCTTTCAGGCAGTGCCATTCAACTCCTTTATATCCTCCTGGTCTCTCACACCAGACAGAGGCTATATGAGAAGAGACCTCTCTCCACATCAGGCATCCTGCAGTGCCATGCTTTTGAAGAGCTGCCCCTGGTGTGCTACCCACTCATCCCTTTCAAGCTCTGCCCATTCCAATTTAGGTGGCTTTAATCTCTGCTTTTCAACCAATGGGTGCATGGTGGTATCTCCAAATAGACCACGAGGAACACGCTGCCTACTCTGATACCCCCAAGAAATCCAGGTGACGGTGGTTGGCATACCATTGGCTTCAAGTGTTGGCATCCCCTTGCTCCTTCCTTGGCTATTTTGTTTCTCCACATCACCTGTAGCCCCAGAGCTAGGGAAGGGCAAGTGCTTATCCCAGCTCAGGCTGCTCTACTATACATATATACATCTACAAGGGGGATTTTCACTTCAGGAAGAGGAAGAAGGAAAAATACTGTCCCTTTGGGTAGCATTATTAAGAAGTGGAACAAGTAAGGAGGGAAAAAGTAGGGAGGGATAGAGGATAGAAAACTGCTTGAAAGCTCACATGAGGAGATTCAATTGGATGTCAGAGCAAGGGCTTTGATGTTTAAATGTCCACATAAAGGCTCAGACTCGGGTGGTCTGCACTGTTTCCTCTCATATGCATGGCAGTGTGACAATTGCTTTTCAAACATAAGAAACTTACCACCTTCTAAACCAGAACTTTTTTTTTAAAAAAAAAAGAAAAAGACATCAAAGAGGGAGGGCTTCTGGGCAGGGTCCGAGCACAGTATGGGTTCATATGTCACACAGTCCTGTGGCTTCGCAGCAACGTTGAGGTATGGCACTTTAGGAGATGGAGCGGAAACTTAGTTTCAGAGTGAGGCAGAAAAAATGTCACTGGCAAGGCCCCTGCACAGTGGCATGTCCTGAAAGCAAAGGTCACCAGCAGTGAGTTATTATTCTCAAATCCCCCGTGCTGGGCTCCCAGGCTTTCACCATCGCACACTCCTGGAATGACAGAAGAGCTGCTAGAAACCAGAGCGACTTGGGAGTACTGCCACACATGTACGTTCTTGCCTGTGCTTTGCTTCACAGGACAGCAACCTCCAGCACAGCACTTAAGAGTTTCCCAGATTTTAAGCACATTCTTAAGCCATGTTGCCTCTGAAAAACCTTAGCACACTATAAATTTTCACATTTAAGTGCTTTGTTGTTTCAGCCAGAGCCCCCACTAGTTTCTCTGCAAGCCTTGAGATGTGAACCACAACCTTATGAACCACTCTCCATAAGAGAGGATTTATTAGACTATATTATTATCATTATTATTGTTGTTGTCGTTGCTGTTACCATTATCATTATTATCATTATTATTCCTAGGTCCTGATAGTTATGAAAGTTAACTTTGTAGATGCAGGCAATCCTTACTGCATAAGGTTTAATAAAATATGGTCTACTTCTTCAGTATGCTAAATAGGGCCTAAAGAAATCCGTGGATGTAAACAGGAAAATTGTGATTGATGTTAACAGGATCAAGCCTAAAAATAAGAAAGAATGCACCACAAATGAGAAACTGCAAACTCTTCTAACTAGGGTACTGGAGGCTGAGGATTTTGACAATCAAGTTTAAGTTTGAACTCACAGTAGTTTGACTGATGTGGTTTCATTCATTTTCTGTTGCAGTCAGCAGTTTTATTCTGCTCTGATTATAGGTGCATTTGCAATTTTTAAAGACTTTGTTAGGAGGGGGGTTGCACTGAAAAATTAAGAGAATAGCATTCACTGTTATTCCCTCAAATTTTTCTAGTTCAGTTATCCCTTCTGTTGATTTTTTTTCCTTCTGCACAAATTTTATGTAGCTGTAAATTTCTGTAAAGATCAGCAACCTTTACATTGACATATACTTTGATAGAGACAAAAAAAGATGATCTACTTCTATTCAGAAAGGTAATATCATTTTTTAAATAGTTTATTTTTGACACCAGAAGTAAAACATCCTACAAGTTAGACTGAACTGTGGAGTCCAGCCAGATACTCCAGACCTTATCAGGAAAATGTAGGTACACTAAGCATGCCACATGCACAGCATTTAAAATTAATACACTAAAATTGTGTCTGAAAAAATATTCATTGATACATATACACCTCATCTAGTTCAGGCTAATAAACTCATTTGAAAATGTAACCTGTGTAACTTAGTCCTGCTGTGTTTGTGTATGTAATAGCAGTCATGGTTGGTAAGCTTTCACTCCCTCCATAGCCCCCAAGCCCCTACTTTCAGCCTCTACTTGTTCTGCTCAGACTATGAGTCTTCAATACCAAAGAGTTTCTTTTCACTAAAGCAGAAAGCAAGCAGATGAGATGCTGAAGGTGAAATTGTTTCATTTATGATAAAAGCACTATGGGCAAGTGAATGGAGTGTGGTTATTGTGGTAACTATTTCACATTTTTAGAATGAAAGTTTGCAAATCTCCCAAGCAATAACACAAGGACTGAAAGTTTGGTCATACTTGCAAGGAAAGTACTTGAGTCTGATGTATGAACTTTAAAGCTTTTCTCCCTCTCTGTTTCTGGTGTCTCTAGAATAGGTAAGATAATTGTATTGCATGGTTCAAAATACCAAATATAAATCAAAGGATTTAGCATAGTTTTGTAGGACACAGAGACGGTCTTAGCTTACTAAGCTTAAGTTACAGCATATGTTTTTCATTAAAGAATCCAATCCCTGATCTTCATAAAAAAACACCCAAAATCATTGTCTAAAACAAAACATCAAACAATAAAATTATCATTAGCCTTCTAGACCATTACGAAATGAGAATCCCTACATTAATCTTACAATTATTTGGTTTTTGTAAAGTGACCTTCAAAAAGAGTTGGTATGAATAAAGCAGTGAGGCAATTGCAGTGAGGTAGACAGACTGACGTTTAAGAGAATTCTCCGGTTTTACTGTAGTCAAAATAACATCACACATATAGAAGCAATGATTTTAAAAGTAAGCCTGGGAGATAAAAAGGTTTGTTGCTCAGGGGCAAGACCTTGAAAACATATATGAAAATGTCCAAGCCATAACGGAAAACATACAGGGTCGTCTTCAGACAGGGAAGACACCAAATAAAAGCATATTGGCAAAAATGATTCGTGAAGGGCATACAGGTAGAGGCATGCCAGCTTCAAGGCATCTCTGTGAATAAAAGCAATTCCTTTACAAGTCACCTGCAAGAAACAGACTCTGAGGACTTTCCCGAATGAAATGTATTATATACAAAAAGGAGCTGGCTGGAGATGCTGCAGGGGCTGGGAAAGGAGGAATTGTTTATGCAGCAGTAAGACAGAGCCGTGCATCAGCTCTCATTGCTCTCACTGAGAAGCTGTCAGCAATCCCAACGGGGCTCAGGTGTCAAACGTGGACAGCAGTTTGTGCTGCCAGGAAAATGGGAAGTTTTAAAAAAAAACAAATGGCTGCTGTGGTGGTGGCTCTTCTCTCTTGTAATCGTCTTGGTTTGGCCCCCAGGAGAACCAAGGGGCCTGAGTGGGTGGCAGGGATGATTCCAAGGAGGGGGCAAGCATGCCACCCCTGTGCCCAAGGGCACAGGCAAAGCCCACAGCCCCTGAGTAGGAGGCAGCTGGAGCTAGTCCCTGTGAAAGGCCCCAGGCAAAGTATGTCAGTGCCTCTGAACCTAGTGTGATTTCCACTAGGCTGCCCTTGGTTTTATTCCTAACTTCATTATTTTTTGCTTCTGATTATTTTTAGTTACTCATGGATATATACAATAAAATGCGGGTTTTGGTGGTGTTTAGATATCTTTAACTCAGAACACATTTAACAAGGACATTCAAGGGCAGGCGAGTATTTAGCACATGGCAGACCACATGTTGTTCTTTCCTTTCATCCGAAGGATTTGGAACTTAAGCTAGAGTGGATCCTACTATTACTAATTATGTCTCAAATCATTAAAGTCCACCCAGCATTCCCTGCTTGAAGGCTTTCTCAGACATCCTTTCCAGGCATCCATTGTACACTGGGCACACTTAGGTATTTGGTGTTGCTCAGATGGCATTGAAAGCCAAATGGAGTCTGATGGAGATGACTCCTTGGATGGAAATACTCTGCTGCCCATCGCCTCAAGCTGGAGCAGACACTGCTGGAACAATGATGTATGTGAAGGTGACTGAGAATATTTAGCACACACACACACAGCATGGCAGATAGGTGGTAATGTTACCTGTAGCTGAGATTTCATTCACTGCATAAGCCAGGCAAAGGCTACAGTCATGGAAGAGTCCTCTGGGTAAGGTATGTGGTGCAAGGTTTTCCTAGTGCTTCAACACAGATCTTAAAGAAATCATAAATTTCTGATGGGACACAGAACTGGACTCTTAGTGCCTCTGCCCCTGACTTGTCTCTGCAGGCTGACAGGTAATTTATTCCTCTTCAGGTTAAAAAGCTCCTGTGTTCCACCTTAGATGTGGTTGTATTTATTTGAAGGTTCCAAGTCTTCTGTGATCAGAAACACACAACAACATTCTTTGGAATGAAAAGAGCTGCATAGAAGAAAATCAGTATTGTGTATGCTGCTAAAAAGGGGGGCAAAGGATCTTTCCATTTCTGAAAGCAAATGAGGCATTGAAACAACCACTTACATTGTCCTTACTTTTTTCTTTAGATTGCATGTTTGTAGGACATAAAGCAAACAAGAAGCTTACATACCAGTATAAAATTTGCGTGTAGGAAGAAGCAAAGCTGAACAAAATATGCAAGAATTTATAGCAGTGTTTCAGATCCAATATTATTATTATAAGATGCAGTTCCAAAGAAGTACAGTTCAATGCTGTCAGCCTTTTTTTAATTTACTCATTAGTTTGAGAAAGAGGATGGACATGCACAGCTTCATTTCAGGCTAAGGAAATGAGAGCTCAGACTGTGAAGGAATTGCTTTTCTTATATATATTTTTTCTCCCCTCCATTCAAGAAAAATCTGCTGGACTCAAAGGAGAATATTAATGTAAAATAGATTATTGGTTCCTGACTTTTTTTTTTCCCACTCATGCAGCTAACTAAGAATAATTTCCCAAACAGAAATTTAATCCTAAATTATTTAATAATAAAATCTAATTGCTTGTTATTAGATAGAACATGAACAAAATTCAGCCTTGGTATGTACAAACTTGCCTTGATTAATTCTACCTACTTGCTGAAAGGGTTGGGTTTGGCTGCACTTTTTTTCCCCCATCACAGTAGTAAAAGCTATTGTTGAAAGATTCTGTAAAGGTGCTCTGAACTCCTGAGAAGCGCAAATTCTCAATTCTTGCCTCATTATTCTCCAAGTTTAACAAGGACTGAGAACTGTGCTGCACATGAGCTTTAAAAAAAAAAAAAAAAAACTCCTGCCCAGAAAACAGCAGTAAGAAAATTTCAGCTTTGCAAAGCAAACCCAGTACTCTCCTTCATAGACTCAAGAAGCAGTTCCTTTCAAAAGTGACTCTGCTTTTTGTGCAATTCTTACACTCTAGTCCCATAAAGCATGGTAAAATGCTGAATGTGTCCTGGAAAGAGCATGATATTTCCCCTCCATGGAAATTTTGGCGATTTCTGGAGTAAGTGGCATTATGCTTGGGCTGTTTCAGGTGTTCAGATAAAAGAAAAAGATACTGGTATGTGTGATAACACCTTGGTCATGTGAATAAGCAAACCAGTGCCTTAAATTAATTCTCCACTTTAAACACTCCCCAAGAAATCTGTCTTTGACTGTCAGGATAGAGTAGGTGCTAGGGTTTTGGGTTTTTTGGGTTTTTTTTTTCAGCCATTTAGCTAAATATCATTAAAAGATAATCTCAAACAGGAAACAGGAGAAGAAACCTCACTTCAGTTTAGATTTTGTGAGTGTGGCACACTGTGCAGACCTAGCAAGGAGAAGTGAAGTGACAATGCCTGCAGTCAGGAGAGGGCAGGAGCCACAGACAGGTCTACATCTGAGCCTGACGTCAGACAGCAGTGCAACACAGGGCTCGGTGTACACCATGACTCCCATGCTTGCTCATACTGCTAGGAAACTCCTGCTCACCTCAGTGGTGGGAACTGATTCTTGGTCTGCCCTTTGAAACTTCAGCTCTGCTTCTAGGTTTCCTGCCTTCCCTTGGTGCTCACTGAAGATGTAATATTTAAATGCGATTTATTATACCTTCTCAAGTTTGAAACGTGAAGGAAAGGGGAGGCAAGAGGAGAGAGGAAGCCATATGGCAAGAAGACTGAATCAAAGTGAAAGTGGTGTGTGTGCATGCATCAGAGGAGGCAAAGTTTGGCCTGATGTTTTCTATTTTGACTGTAGGAAAATTTTGGCAAGATGTGGGCTTGGTGTGACATCTGTTTAGCTCTGGGGAGTGTGTACATGTCCATGTGTGTGTTTGTGTGGCAGGGACCGATGTCTGTGTGAAGCTGCACAGTATCATATGGTGATATAAAACATGAACACCCACTTAGAAAATTCATGCAGTTTGCTGTGGTATTTCATCTGTCTTTATTCTAGTGGGCTTAGCTGATGGGATACATGCACAAAAAGTCTTCTTCATGGTCAATATGGTGACAAGAAAAGGTCTGTCAGCATAATGTCTTGTGAATCAGTGGGTCAAAACTGGGATTTTTTAAAAGCTTCTTTATGATTAATCCATCCTAACACATCCATTCAGGCTCTGAACAAATATTTCAACAGGCATCAAAGGATCATGCTCCAGCTACTGTAGCTTCCTGTCCCACTCAGCAGTGTACCCTAAAAGCTGTGATATGTGTGACAGGCAGAGGCACTGCCATCTTACAGCTCCCCATTTGAGTCACCCCTGGAAATCAGGCCACTGTCTTTCTCTTCTCCTGATGAGAAATGAGACCACCACCCAAGGGGTTTGGTGCTGGTATTTTTTCCTACTTTCTTCATAGGAAGAGTCCCAGTATTTGTTTGTAAAATATGGAGGCAGGGGGCTAACAAGCCTATTTAAGCAGAATTCACAGAAAGTTTTGTACAGCTCTGCCGAAAACATAGCCTGATACTTCAAGGGTAATGAAGTGTCTGCAAACCAGCTTTTCCACCACTGCTGGCAATAATTAGCCATTCAGACTGCACTAAAAGCTGCCTGAAGGCGAAGAGGCATTGCTTGTTTGGGGAGTTGCTTAAAAAAAAAAAAAAAGAAAAAAAAATCCGTCAATATTTCTTTGCCGCTCTTTTGCTTTAATTTTGTTCCATTTTCTGTGGCGTCTGTACGACTTGGAAATTTGTGGTGCCCAAAGAGCACACTCAGTGTTTGTCAGTTTTTCAGGCAGTAAAGCATTTGACATTAGTGTAGTTTCTATTTTGGTGTAAAATCCCAAACATCTGTTCCACAGGAGATGGGTTTGCTACCAAGCACTACTGTTAGATTTCTCGCCAACAAGTTTCATTGCTTCATGTGGTTTGTGTTTTGTTCTTTAAACAGTTAATTATGTTTTATTCTTTCTTCCATAAAAGCTAAATTTAGCCAGGATCTTCTCTAATCTGAAACATTTTATGGAAATGGCACTGTTGTTAAAAAAAGCATTCTGGGTAGAGATTACAAATGTATAAAATAAGTGAGCACAGGGTCCTTTACATCGTATCTCTGTTCACCACACCACGTTTGATGGGTGTGGGCAAAGGCTGCTATAAAAGCAGATCAAGTAGCATAGTACACATACACATGTGTACCAGTATGCTCACACACACATGAATGGAGCCACATGCACACACTTGTTTATGTGTTGCTGTCAGCAACCAGGCCCTGATTCACTGAACTAAGAGGGGTAACGCAGCCCAGCTGATGGGACTTAGAAGAAGATGTTCTAACATCTTAGAAGAGCAGGGCTGGAAGAGACCTCAAGATGTCCCTCCATTCATTCCCAGCCCCTAGAAAAATCAGCCTCATCTATATTATTACTGAGAAGCGTTTTTATAGTAATTCCATAAAGATGTCCTGTACAGGAGCTTGTACAGCTAATCTCTGTTATAGCCTTGCAGCCACTTGCATGCACCCTGGAGATCATCTGGACAAGGAGCAATGCTAGTGGGATGGAAGCCATTAACCCAAGCAGGCAGAGCAATCCTGAGCATATACAGCACATCTCTGGTGCCAGAGAATCACCTAAGGAAAGGAGGAGTTTTGCCATTCATTTGAATGGTGTCAGAACTTTAGCCAAAACATATCCATTTAAAATAGAGACGTGAAATGCAGGAGCAAACCTGTAAAATATTGCCAAGAACAGTGTCAGCTTCATTCACCTTCCCCTCAACTTCTATCAAACCAAAGATAGTGTTTGTTTACAACAGCCTGCCCAGAAAGCAGTCTGTAGTGGGTATACTTAAAACAGGTCACCAGCTTTTCCCAACACTCAACATCTGTATCTTAGGAAAATTCGACGTATTTTGTACTATTTATTTTTTCACTTGATGTATGGATACAATTTAATGACCTCATCATCTCTAGGATGATGAAATGGACAGCAGCCACTTTTGGCAAACAAAGTGAGGGTCCCTGTACTTCAGCTCCATTAAGGTGCCAATTCTTCCTCCTTATGTTCCTTTTGATTGAATTGCTGCCTTCTTGGACAAACCACACAGCACTGTATCCAAGAAGCAGAAGATCAAGTGCGTTCATTATGAAATATCAAGTACTTTCTATACTGACCTCGAGCAAAACGTAAACAGGGAATGCTCGTGTGGAAACCCGTGGGAAGCTCTCTGGTATGTGTAACCTGGAACCCCTGTGAGAAGGAGCAGTAGTCAGCCAGCGTGGATCCTCCTGCTGCCTGTGGGAAGTTTGTATCTGGCTGCCTGATTCGGTAGCTTTAGATTTCTGAACAGCTCTACCGAGCACAGGGTGTGTCCCTGTAAAGGGAAACCAAACAACTCCCCTGCTAGATTTGCATGACAGTGCGGCTGCCGTTAGCTGCTGCTGCTGCTCTGCAGGATGCCCCACTGCCTCCTAGCAAGGAAGGAGCTCTCAAAATTTGTGTGGCATTTGCATGAACTAGCAGAGAAATGTGCACCTTCTGGGCACTGAGCCCACCAAACACAGCCTGCCCTTGTTTGCTGGAGAAAGCAAAACCTCTACAGTGGTCACAGCAAAAGCCAAACGCAGCACATGAAAAGCAGGCAGGGTTGGGCTGGATCTTGGCACAGTGTTTTCCCACCTGTGCTGGATTTTGCACAAATGCTCCCAACAAACTCTCGAGGAGAGGTAGGAAAAAAGTGGGGGGAAAAAAAGACCAAAAAACCCAACCAAACAAAAAAGAATAAAGCATCTACATTTGCTTGGAGTAAAAGAGAGAGGGGGAACTTCCTCAAAATGGCAGGTAATGCTTTGTCTCCCTCCCGTGCCTCCTGGTGGGAATGAGCTGTGCTGGAGGCCTCCCTGACAGGTGGCTCAGAGGCAACCATGACTTAAGTGCAGGACTCTGGCCGATGTCCCTGCACACTCCCTCCAGCAGGCAGCCTCTGCAGGTGGGGGAATCATGCCCAAATTCAGAGCCTTTTAGTCATTCAGAAGAGTTCCAGGAGGCTACAGGTCAGGAGCTGCATTTCTGAGGCCTATGAAACTCTGTAAAGGTAATGCATAGAAGTTATAGAATGGCTTGAGTTGGAAGGCACCTTAAAGATCATCTAGTTCCAACCCCCCTGCTATGGGCAGGGACATCTCTCACTGGACCAGGTTACTCAAAGCCTCGTCCAGCCCGGTCTTAAACACTTCCAGGGATGAGGCATCCACAGCTTCCTTGTTCCAGTGTCTCACCACCCTCATAAGAATGAACTTCTTCCTCATGTCTAATCTAAATCTACTGTGCTGTAGCTTGAAACCACTGCTCCTTGTCCTGTCACCACATGCCCTTGCAAATAGTAGCTTTCAGGTAGTAGAAAGCCTTCTCTTCTCCAGGCTGAACAGACCTAACTCCCTCAGCCTGTCCTCAAGGGAGGGATGCTCCAGCCATCTGATCATCCCCTCCTCTGGACCCTCTCCAACACATTTAGGTCCTTCTTGTTTTGGTGGCTCCAGAGGTGTATGCAGTGCTTTGGGGGGAGGAGGTGCCAGTTACAGGTCTCACAAGAGTGTAGTAGAAAGGCAGAATCAGCACCCTTGACTTATTGGCCCTGCATCTTTAGATACATCCCAGGATCAAGATCAGTGCTGTCACCAATTCACTGTCTTGGCAAACATTTGTCTAATACCATTTTTACTTGTTTGACAAGAAAGGATAATGTTCTCTGTGCACTTGTAGCCAGCACATAATTCTTTTCTTTTCTTATATGTTTCACTGGTTCTTCAGGGATTCAGCAGCTTTAGCCATCTGCCTTCAGGTCTATGGTCCTCAGCTATCACTTATACTTTCTCTGAAAGACTCCAAGACTTCAGGGGCAGGAGCTTTTAGTGCAAGGGAGTCATCTTCAGCCTCTCTTAGCAGGCACTCTTTCAAGATCTAGGATACTAACTGTTACTCTGCATGAACCATCACCTGTACTGCAGAGCACCAGCTGCCTAAAGAAAAAATACTGTCAAACTGTGCACCAGCTTCTGAACAGGGACTACTTTGCCTGTGTAGCGGGCAGCAGGGAAAAGAGAGGGGCCTGAGGAAGGGATTTTTTTTCCTTCTGATCTGTGTAGAGCTTTTGTAATATTTTATTGCTGTGAATGGTTATACCTGTGTATCAGGCAGCAAAAAGTGATGAAAAAATTCAGGTCCATCACATTCTTGACACCAAGGTGCATTCACTTGTGTGCCTGAGTGTCACTGTCTTCATGTTAGGCAGCAATAGAGTCTCTATACTACCTGGTTCCCTTACTTGAAGAGATAAATCAGTGCAGTTCTGGGCAGCTGTGGATATCATGGGGAGTTTCATGGCTACATGCATGCATGCAATATATATTTACATATGGCTTACACCTTGTATTGGAGAAATGAAAATGGGAAAAAATACTATGGAAATACACACCTTATATTTTCTCTATAGCTACAACATTTGGTTGTAAACCACTGGACCCCACTTCCCAGGGAAGTAAACATCCCTGCAGGCATTTGAAAAACATGTAAATGGGATGGTTAGGGACATGGTTTAGTGGTGGCCTGGCAGTGCAGCATTGACAATTGGACTCAATGACCTTAAAGGTCTCTTCCAACCAAAATGATTCTATGTCTTGATTCTATACTCCTCTGTGTTCCTCCCTTCACAGTCTGCATGTGTTTGAAAATTTCCGGCCTCTGTCTTCTTGGGTACTGTGGGACATCCTTCTGAATTTTCTGTTCTGTGCTGTAAAGATTTAGCTTCAGAAATACCTACCACTTCCTGTGTCTAATTTCACTGTGGCTATAAAAGAGACCACCCAATTGGAAAAGGAAATATTTGTTATCTCCATGCTGATTGTTAAATGATTTTTTCAGTACTCAGGCTCCACTGGAATGGATCCAGATGTGTGGTTGAATACAAACCACTAAGAACAGGAAAAAGACCACCAAATGCACTGTTCTACAGGCAACTCATCAGCAATGTACAAAAAAGCACAAAGCAGGCTGCCTTTCCCACAATGTGAAACTGTTTCTGCAATTCAGCAACGTAATTTGAACAATTTTGCAGTAGGTTCCTCATCTTTCACAGAATCACAGAATGTCAAGTGTTGGAAGGAACCTTGAAAGATCATCCAATCCAACTCCTCTGCCAGAGCAGGATCACCTATACCAGACCACACAGGAACACGTCCAGGCAAATTTTGAATATCTCCAGAGAAGGAGATTCTGCAACCCCCCGGGCAGCCTGTTCCAGTGTTCTGGCACCCTCACAGTGATTTTTTTTCCCTCATGAACTTCCTGTGCCTCAAGTTCCACCCATTTTTTTGTCTGTCATTGAGCATCACAGAGAAAAGCCTGACTACATCCTTTTGGCACTCACCCTTTACATATTTATAAACATTAATGAGGTCACACCTTAGTCTCCTCCTCTGCAAAAAGCCCCTGCTCCCTCAGGCTCTCCTCATAAGGAAGATGTTCCACTTTCTTAATCATTTTTGTGGCTCTGTGCTCAGTACTATGGTACCTGTCACTGCCTTGTCCCTATACAGCAGATTTCCATGTAAAATTTGCATTAATTCTTTCAGTGGGCTCTAAATTTTTCTTGGACATCTCTTCAGGTCACTTTTCATTGCCAGCCTCTTTTATCGGTGGCTCTCTGCTCAGTACTATGGTATCTGTCACTGCCTTGTCCCTATACAGCAGATTTCCATGTAAAATTGGCATTAATTCTTTCAGTGTGCTCTAAACTTTTCTTGGACATCTCTTCAGGTCACTTTTCATTGCCAGCCTCTTTTATTTGCCCTCAGAACCATGCCAAAGTTGTTGCCTTTCTGTGTTGCAGATAAGCTTAACGTTGTTTTGAACCCTTATCACAGTGCCTGGCTCTTCAAAGCTCTTTTTGTACAAAAAGCTTGAGGCTTTACAGAAAGAAGCCCTGGAACTTGGCTGCTCTGAGAGATGACTTCTCAGGGGGTGGCTTGCCCAACACTGGCAGGGGTCTTGGCTGCAGGAGCTGGTACCTCACCTTGACATCACCAGACACTGTGTGCTGCCATCACACATTTCCATTTTCTCCTCAGTATTGTGGGCAAACTCACCGAATTTGTGGATCCTTCTTCACCAGATCTGCAGTGCTGAAATGCTACTACTATAACATATAACATATAGTCCTTGCACAATTTTTTGCATCACACTCTTTATATAGAAGGAAAGAAATCATAGAATCATAGAATGGTTTAGGTTGGAAGAGACTTCAAAGATCATCCAGTTCCAACCCCCCACCATAGGCAGGGACACCTCCCACTAGATCAGGTCACTCAAGACCTCATCCAGCCTGGCCTTGAACACATCCAGGGAGGGAGCAGACACAACCTCCCTGGGCAACCTGTTCCAAAGTCTTGCCACCCTCACTGTGAAGAATTTCCTCATAACATCCTGTTCAAATTGCCCCTCGGCCAATTTGAACCCATTCTCCCTCGTCTTGTCATTACAAGACCTTGTGAACAGTCCCTCCCCAGCCCTCCTGTAGGCCCCCTTCAGATACTGGAAGGTTACTATAAGGTCTCCCCAAAGCCTTCTCTTCTCCAGGCTGAAAAGCCCCAACTCCTTCAACCCATCCTCATAGGAGAGGCGCTCCAGCCCTCTGATCATTTTCATGGCCCTCCTCTGGACTCTCTCCAACAGTTCCATGTCCTTCCTGTGCTGGAGGCTCCAGAACTGCACACAGTACTCCAGGTGGGGTCTGATGAGAGCAGAGTAAAGGGGGAGAATCATCTCCCTTGCCCTGCTGGTAATGCCTCTCTTAATGCAGCCCAGGACATGGTTGGCTGTCTGAGCCGCGTGTGCACACTGCAGGCTCATGTTGAGCTTCTCATCCACCCAGACCCCCAGGTCCTTTTCCTCAGAGCTGCTCTCCAGCCAGTAGTCCTCAAGGGAAATAGTAGCATAATCGAAAGGATGCTATTCCTTACTGATCTTACTTAATATATTTCAGGGCAAATTATGAGGTGTTTTGGTCCACCTAATGCCGGGAACCATTTTAACGTGATTCTGAAGGCATTCAAAATGTCTGAAGGCATTCAAAATGTTTAGGGCACAGCTGGATGAAAAGATCTTCCTCCCCACACACATACATAGACTGAAACATCTTCCACTGAAACAAAATTCCCAGTGAAATAGTTTATAAAATAAAATTAAATATAAAATGCCACTCATACTTACATACTGTTTAATCTTAAACCACAGAAAATACCATTGTGAACTTAATTTGAAAACATTTCAAAACCAAAAGTGTTTTTTCTCCCTTGAGAAATAAGGAAACACAATGTCAATTACAAAAACAAAGTTTCAGAGTATTTTCAAAGTGTTTTCAAGGAAAATTGTCTGAAGCAGACCCTTTTATGCCATTAAGAGATCAAATACAATAAATCAACATGTGCATAAAAATACTGACAACTGACTCCACTATGGCTCATCGTTCCCACTGTATCCACTGAAAGTTAGTAACATCAGATTGTTACTAAATCATAAAATGAGAGATCATATAATAGAATCATAGAATCACAGCATGGCTTAGGTTGGAAGGGACTTCAAAGATCATCCAGTTCCAACTCCCCATAGCCAGGGACAACTCCCATTAGAACAGGTCTCTCAAAGCCTCATCTGACCTGGCCTTGAACACATCCCTAACATCCCATTTAAATCTCCCCTCTGCCAGTTTAAACCCATTACCCCTCATCCAGTCATAACAAGACCTTGTGAATAGTCCCTCCCCAGCCTTCTTGTAGGCCCCCTTCAGATACTGGAAGGCCACTACAAGGTCTTCTCAAAGCCTTCTCTTCTCTAGGCTGAAGAAGAACCCCAACTCCCATATCCTGTCCTCATAGGAGAGGTGCTCCAGCCCTCTGATCATCAAGGTAAAAAATATATAATTTTTTTTTTTTTCACAGCAGGCACATATGAAAACAGTGTTAATAAAATACTGTGTTGACTCCAGAATGTTATCTATTACCCTACATCTGGTATCATTCAGCAAATTTCTGGTATTTCCATAATCTCTTCACCTCCTGCTTTGCAGCACAATATGCTCAAAAAACTGTAAGGAAAAGACTTCCATTTTTCCTTCTTGTTGCTCCAGAGGCTGACATGGGGGCTATCACCTCAGCTACCCAGCAGACAATACATTTCATTTTCCCTCCTTGGGCACATTAATCGTGAGCAGGGAGAGGGCAGCAGTCACATGATGGATAAAGGTGGCTTGATCTTCTCATGAGGACAAAACTTCAATCACTTCTAGAAAGGAGTATGGCTATCTTACTCCATTAAAACCTGAGATAATAGAAAAGCACCCAGGAGTAATAACATTTTTGCATATCCTTCTATGAGTTTGGGATCTGGAATACTAAACTGAGATAACAGTTTAAAATATGCTGGATTTTTATTTTGACTTTTGGTCAGGCTGGTGAGGAGGTCCTTCAGTTTATGCTGTTTCTTCCGCATCTACATGGGTAGGGTCAGGCCAGTGATGTCCAACATCCCTGCTCTAGCTGACAGAAACAGTGAGAGGCATACAAAATCAGGTACTTAAGAAAGGTGAATCCTTTTGTGCTGGTTTGAGGCTAATTGGAATATTTTAATCAGAGAAATTAGGTTATAGCCTGTGGAAAGAAAAGAGTGGTGATGTCTACTTCGCTCATAGGTTTGCTGAGATGTACAAAAGCAAGGACATAAACATAGATAAGACAGAGTCACTCTGGTCTGGGCACTGGATGTTGGTCTCTCTCCCTCTCCTTGCCTCCTTGCCTTCTAGCTGGATCTGTGTTATCCAAATAATCAATTTCTGCTTCTAACCCCCCTTTGCCAACCCTCCTAATTCACCTTGCACATAAGGCAGATTCTGGGATAAGATGGGGGAGGGGAGAAGGTGGAAGGGTGGTTGGGAACCCCTCTTGGGGACTCTGATCTCTGGGAGGGGTGTTGTGTTTCTGTATTACCTTGTTATTGTGTATAGCTGTAAATATTTTTAATATATTGTAAATATCTGCTTGTATATTATGATAAACTGTAAATATAAAGCTTTATTCCTTAACTTCCAGCCCAGCTGAGTCTAGACTGGGTGAATTCCAAAGTGTGTGTGTGGGGGGAGGGAGGGAGGAGGGCAGGTAACTTCCAAACCATTACACCTTTCAAGATAGATGCAGCTGGAGCTGTTCTGTCAGTGCTGGCTATTAAAAAACAAAATGCAGAAAACCTCAGAAAATCCTCTATTTTTACTTGAATTAACAATTTTGGCAAATTACTTTAAAAGTAATCTAGAACCATGGAAAATCCCTGAGAGTAATGGTTTCAGCTGCCAAGACTTTTAGAACATTTTTTTTTAATGCAAAGCGTTCTTTCCAGTAAAAATATTTGGTTAACAATTTCACTCTGAAAACAGTTGTAAAGTATTTCGTGTTTACATTTTTCTCTCCTCCTTGGGCAAAATAAGTTACAAATTGGTATAAATTCGTTAGATGGCATTTTAGCCTAAATCTGCATTCCTTTAGTGGGCAAAAAGATATATATTTGGGCATAACATTTTATCTGGCTCTATAGGGCAGGATTTCTTTAGCCTGTTTTCTTCAACATATCCATCCACCCTAAAATTTATTGCCTACTTTTCGCATTCTTTCTTCTCTTTCAAATGTTACCCTGGGCTATATAATATGGCGTAATCAATAGCGTATGAGCGGAGCTGCTAAGTGAGAGGAGGACTCCCCTATACAGAGGGGTTGTATATCTGACACTGCTGTCCAAGTGGCTGCGTTCACGTCCTCTCAATTGTTGTGTCAGAAAATCAATCCATGACTTCGGCAAAATCTTGACACTTTTTTCCCCTCTGCAGAGGGAACCGTTAATAATTCATGACCTCTTCTTCTTTTTTTTGAAACTCATTTATTTGGAAGCGAAGCACCCCACAAAACGCTCATTGCTGGATCCGCTGCTGCCCTTCTATTAGGTTTTCTTCCGAAGTTAAAAGAAGTTATTAGTTGGTTGCAGGCATTTTTTTTTAAGGGCCAAATATCAGGTGAGGATTGGTAATAAATAATTCCGAGGGTGGAGACTGTTTTGCGATATGGGACTCTATTCTCTGTCATATATGCAGAGTCAAGCCAGCTAATACTGTAATTGCATAAACAGGATGGTCATAGTGAATTTAATTTCCTGTAGCAGCTTCTAGATTGTGTGACAAGGCTGAGTGTGCACAAGAAATGTTTTCATATTCTTGACATAAGAAAGATAAAAGAAGTCAGGCTTTCTTGAGGTAAATACAGATATGAATAGCTGGAGAATGACTTGTACCCCAGAAAACTTATTGATTTTCCCCTATTTTTACAGCAGATAAAATGAAAGCACTTACTTTTCTCCACAAACACTTTAACATAAAATATACATAAAACACTTATTAAAAGAACACTTTTAGAGGAGAATTGGTCTTTTCCCTCAGCTTCTGTTTCTATGGTGTTTCATAGCAAGGGAAGAAAGGAGAGAAAAAATACTTTTAGAACAGAAACAAAACGATGTTCAGCATGTGAAGAATTCTGGAACACATAAAAGTTAGAGATTTGACCTTCTAAGTTATCCATGATGGGATTACCTATATCAAAGCAGAGATCACAAGCAGGTAAGATCATATCCTCTGTAATGAACTAAAATATTTCCAGTAGTGTCCCCCACACACTCTCTACAGGTTAGGATTTTCAAGCCTGAGTAATTAAATCGTAGGTTTCTGAATTTGTGATTTTGGAGCATAATAGATGCTCATAAATTCCTCAAGTAATTTCATTAAAGCCAGAAAAGGCTAGTCTACCTTTATTTAGTTATCTAACAGATTATGGTTGGTTTGAACATTTTGACCACAGCAATTTATTCAGATCTGCAGTTGCCACCCAGCTCTAGAGTTTATTAGAAGCAGTGACTTACTGCATAGCTAAAAAGCTGTACAAACCACCGTTAACCTCCAGAAATGGGTTTTGCCTTTTTGTCTTCCTGCTTCAAACTCATCCATATATATGTCTGCTGTGCTTCTGGGTTTCAAACTGAGTAGGCAACTTAGTATGGAGAAAGGAGATGCTCCAGTGACCTCTTCCAGTTTGGCCATATATGCACATGCATGAGGCCTTTCTGCAGACTCCCTTCTTTCTGCGTTTCAATATGTGCTATTGTCTCCAGCTGACAACAATTGTGTTTTCGTACCTACCGGATGTTCTAAATTTAAATACTATTGGTCTACAGTAAATAACAACGAAATAATTTACTCTGACAGCATTGGAGGCAGCATATGGATTCAAGTTTTAGACAACACTACATGTAAAATTACTTTCCTTTTATAGCGGAATATATTTAGAGTCTTTTAAGCTGAAATCCTGAACTGAGTATGATGCATCTTGTCATCCAGCCCAATCAACAGCAGAATCACAACTTCATGTCAGTGCAATACATTGTTAACTGATATGTCAGAAAATCAATTAATTACTTCTAAGTAGCAGTTAAGAGTATCCACACTATACTGCCATGTGAATTATTAAAGAAAGCAAGGTTGATTTTTCTCCACAATTGAAACCCTGTCTTAGAAGAAAGTGCAAAATGCTGCTTCTGCCCTGAAGCCTAATCAACATTATTGGGCAGGCAACAGGAACCAAAAGAGTGACAGAGGGTACAAAATGGGCAGGATGCTGCCTCTCAAAGCAAAGGCACCAGTAACCTGTAAGGGTTGCAGAAGGTTGAATGGTTAGGAAACCTGAATGATAAACTTTCCCTTCTTCAGAGGTACAACAGCCTCCAGATGGGAGTGATGGTGGACATGACTTTGAGACACTAGTGAGTAAAGCAGCATGAAAAGGGCAGAAAGGACCTTCTGTATCCTTCTATAGCTGCTCACACTTTGTACACTCCCTGCCATTGTCTGTTAAAGATTTTCTCCTGGGACTCTTCCTTGGCATGATGAAGGGAAACATCTCTTTAAAGGGGCATCATCATCATCATTAAACTTTCTTGCTTTCTTCATGCCTCAGTTTGTTGGAGATGCTACATAGCTGAATAAATCAGTGAAGGTGGAGAGGTGACTGTGAGATGAAGTTTAGGCTGCTGATTTTCTCTCTTCTTGTGGTGAGAAAGTTTCATAGAGTAGTTTCTAGAGGCCTGAAGTAGGTCTTGTTCAAATTAGTGCCTCTGGAAGGTTATCCCAACAGTGCCACCACCAGTGAGGCTGGGCAGGCTGCATCTTGGTCTCTGCTATGCAAGGTGGGAGCATCCACTAGGGTAATGGAAAGTTGTCAGCATTTCTTGCAACATTCCTTTCACATCTGGGAAAACCATTATGCTCTTCATTCATCTTGGCCACAAGTGGAAGTGTCCATTGATGTCTGTGGAAGGTGGCACTCACTCTTCTTACCTCCCTCTTCCTTCTGCCAGGAGCTGTGGCAAGGACTCTAGTGGGGACAAAGAGCAACCCCATGCTCAGCCTGTGTTTTCTAAGGTTGGTCCTCTCCATCACTATATCCAGGAATCTCCCACTGGGTGGCATACTGGAAGGGAGGATATAGCAATGTGTCTGTAGTACTGGGGTGCTACCACTGACCAGTTACCTCAGCATGTGGTGGGTTCAAGCTCCACGTCACAGTAGCCATGGCTACAATGTAGACAGCATGGTTTGTTTTCTGGGGGGGTTAATCCTACCTTTAAACTAGTCCCCCAAATTTTCAATACTTCTTGAGGCCTCACAGATTGCTAAATGGAGATCTGTGGAAGATATTATCCAAAATCTAATGAGTCAGTATATCTGTGGTGCCTGGTTTTCCTTGTCTGCATGGCTGGTAGGAATTCTGGCTTTGCAGACTTCAGATACAGAGGTCCCAAGTTTGGTGCTTTCCACGCAGCTGCCTGGCACTGAAGGAATCTAACAAATTACTCAAAATCATGACCCACACTTGTCAGGGCCCTTCTTCAGCACCACAAGTCACATCTGTCCTTCTGCCTAAGATGAAAAATACTATATAATTGTACACATATACACACACCTTTCTTTTTTTTTTTTCTTTTTTAAGAATATGTCAGTTTATCAAACCTAAAAACTTCTCACAAAAATGTAATTGCAGATTTTGTCCAGAAAATATCCTTCAGCTTCTAGACTGGTATGTTGGATCAACCTAGAAACTGTTTCTGCAGCCCTGCCTGGGTGTGGGAAGCTCCACAATACTGTCCCTGCTCCAGTTGTACTCAACTGTTCCTGCCAACAGGATGAGCTGAGAGAGCAGCCACTTCACAAAGATGGCTCTTCCTAGCCATACAGACAAGCACCCCTCCCACTAGGAAGAAGGTTTGAAGACCCACACAGGAAGGAAAAATTCTGTACTATGACACTTAGACAGGACATGAACTCCCAGCTCGCCCTGTGTCAGGTGTCTTGGCAAACACCAAGAGGTGTAAGGTGGTGATGGAGATGTTGGTGGCTTGTTGAAAACTGCATGGGAGCAGCTCATGCCAGGCTTCTAGGTGTGGTTTCATTTGGCATTTTAGCTGTACTGTGGCATGTGTGTTCAATATTGTTTCCAGTCCTGTATTTCCAACCAGGTTAGTCTATACCAGTCTGAGACTGTGGGCTAGTTTCTGTGCTGGTACAAGGCCAGGAAGAGGAGGGAAGCTAAGCTGACAGAAAATGTGTCAGTTCTGCAGTGATTCTGTGTGGATCTGGCTGAGAAAGTTTCACATCATAAATGTATGTTTTGTCTATAGCACATGGGAAGGTGGCTCTGTGGTTGGGGAGGTAGTGGACACTCTCACCTCTTCCCTGTGGCCATGTAACTACAGCTTGGTAGCTCGTGGCAGGGAAAGGTGAAAGCCTCTCGTCAGTGCAGATTCAGCTACTGCAAACGTAGCAGAGTAGAAACCCTGGCACTCAGGGTTGATGAAGACTTAGAATTTGACTGTGACATAGGCTGGCTGGTTTGGCACCTTTTCTTGGCCAGGTCAATGCAAGGCTCCCTCTCCTGGCCAGTGCCAACTGGAGACCTTGTCCTTCTAAGCCTGCAGACCTGGCCACACAATGCTTAAAAAAACGTTTTGCTTCTGCCTCTGAGATTGGTACCGAGTGATGCTGGCTGTGGGAGTCAGCTGACAGGTTGCAAGGCTCTGTCTTTTTCCAAAAGTAACCATGTCACAGCTGTTTGACTTTACTTAAAGGAGACAGTGATGGAAGGACAGATCATGTGGGGGGAAAAAAAAAATTGAAAATGGATAAACATGCTTTTGATCACTTTCAAATGTCTAGTAGGCGGCTCCAAAACAAATGAAATTTTAGCTGTTGTTCCAAATGTCGCACAGAGTTCGGTTTCACTGGAGAATGAATCCAGCTTCAGCGTGGTGAAAGTGCACATAAATATTATCTCTATCCAAAAAAGCTCTGGCATTTGAATTTCCCCAGTAGCCGTGTGTGTTTTTCAGTGAAATCCACCCTTGCCCATAAGACTTGCAGTCCCCTCAGAGATGTGAGCAAATGCCCATGATATCCCACTTCCAGGCAAACAACCTGCTTCACAAGGGGGTTGCTAAATACTCGGCAAAGAGGATGTAGTGCTACAGAGCTTCTTAAATATGGTGTTGCATGTCAAAACAGGACGTCTGCTCCATCCTGTTTCGTTCTTACTTTCCTCTTTGGTTTTCTTTGGTCCGCATTTTGCTTTTTAAAAATATGTTCAGTCATTTAGCTCAGTTCAGAGGTCCCTAAAAATGCTTCTGTTCATAAAGTGAAACTCCCTGTGTTTCATTGGGTAATGTATCTGTACAGTCTTTAAAGAATTTTTTTTTTTTTAAAGATTGGCAGAGGCTGTACGTTAAGCAAGGAAAGGAACATCAGACTACATTCATTTCCTCAAGTGTTTTTGTGTATAGCACAAGGCACAGAAGACTATCTTTTTGATAGGGAGGCCAGATCCTTGTGTTTCAGAAATGTAAGCTCTTCAAAACAGCACAAGGTACACAAAGGGATGCATGTGGGAATACAGTAATTTCACAGTATATTTGTCTTGCATATTCAGTGAAGTAAAGCTTTTATTGTCAACGTGAAGTTGGTTTGAGCAGGTGTCCTGTAGTATGTGAGGGTATATTAAGAGCAATATATAAGATAAAGTGCTGCATAAGTTCAGGAAACCTGCTTTTGTTAACAGGGCTATTTTTACAATTTTGGAAAGCTATGTGGCTAAAATCCCTTCAGCCTGAAAACAGAAGCCATTAATCTGCTTTCACTTTTCATATTACCTGCTAATGGAACTCCATCAAATGGCACAGCATTCCCAGATACTTCCATTTTATTTCAGACTCATGTTTACTTTACAAAGCAGATTATAAAGGTCCCCAGGGACTAATCTTAACATTTCTGTGGTACTCCATGTTGCTGAGATTAAAAAGT
This sequence comes from Psilopogon haemacephalus, assembly GCA_013396835.1. Lineage (NCBI taxonomy): Eukaryota > Metazoa > Chordata > Aves > Piciformes > Megalaimidae > Psilopogon > Psilopogon haemacephalus. Next base: position 107,661 of record VWZI01009427.1, read on the forward strand.
TGTTACAGTCCTGACTTCCAGGTGATCTGAACACCAGCCACTGCCCTAAAAGTCTATAAGAGTTGCAGGTCCTTAGCACCTCCACGAAAACAGATTCACTGATTTTTTAAGCCAATGCTTGTCAAAATATATGTCTTCCTCAGCTACATATCAGGTTAGAATATAGTGCTGAAGCAACATTTGCAATATATATGTACGAATAAAGAATATCTCCTTTCTTGGCTGCCATAACTTTCTCTCTGCCCCATATCACCTCCCGGCTAACACTGCAGCATACAGATTAAATGTAGCCAGTGGGACAGTGAGTACAGTTTATGGAATAAAAATTTAGCTGGGATTTCACTTGTGTATTCCTTTGCACACTGCGTGTAAAAAGCATTCATCTGAAAGGAGCAATAGCTTTTTCCTAGAATCCCAAAATAAGCAAACTAAGATAAGTACTAAAGAAAGTCCTACAAACTCTGAAACTCTCTGTCAACTAAGGTATTGTATTAGGGAACAAAAAATATGAAACTCAGTTCCACTCTGAGTCTGTACTTTAGCTTTCCCTGAAGATCCATCCTCTCTGACGTCAACATACATGTATCTTGCATAGCTCCATCATTCCTTATCTTTATGTAAATGCCCACAAGCTGCTCACACTCTGATAGATGTTTAACAAGCAATAGGAAAAGGAGTGTGAAAACTGATAATAAAAACAAACAAACAAAAAAAACCCACCCCAAAACATGAGAGAGTCGAGGACTAAAGGCCCGTACATTTCAAAAGCTCAAAACTAAGCCTATATGGAGAGATAGAAAGAGGGAACCTTTTCTGTGGGGTTAGCATACGAAGATAGTAGTAGCAGGGGGTGCTTTATCTGCCCTGTAACAGAGGGGCTATTGCACCTCTGCCAAACCACTGTCAGCAAATCCCAGGAAACATCTTGCTGTGCAGTTGATGAAACATTTGCCCGAGGTCTCTCACAGTCTGCCTGTGGCAGTTGAATAATGTCATAATCCAGGATTGTGTAAGAGTTGCTAGTGGTAGAGATTGTGCTGTTTCAGTTCATGTCACTGGGCTTTCTGTTGGGTTTTCTTTTCCCTTTTTTTTTTTTAATTTAATTCTTTCCATTCTTTTCCTTGGAAAAAGAAGTACGGTTTTTGAGCAGGTCTTTCCTTTACTCAGGCAGTGTTAAGACAAAGTTCAAAAGAAAGAAAAATAATGTACTACTTCTTACTTTCCTGTTAAGTTAAAGAGCAAGGGACAAATAGCCCCAAACAGTTTCTGGGTCAGCCTTTCCCAGAAGTACATTTTATTTCATTGTTCCTTTCATACCAGCTGTGGTGCAAGAGTTCCTCTGATTCCACCAGCATTGGAACCTGCTTTCATAGACTGACAACTCCAGCCATTTCTGGAATAGCTTATGCACATTTTCTTCACAGGCAGCATCGCATCTGTTGAAGTGTTTGTAGGTCCTATAGGTTTGTGAACACATGCTAACAAGTGGGATTTTAGCATCTTTATAGAACATAATATATAAAACACTAACAGTGGTCTTAACTTAAAACATAAAATTTGGCCAGCAGCGAATCTCTAGGAACTCTGATAGCCTTCTGTTTCCACATACATTCCCTGATTTCATCAGAAATATCCCATCTTGGCATCTGGAAAAACAAAGTGAAGTGAAACAAAACAAAAACAACCAAGCATACATACACACAAAAAGACAACCCAAAACCTCTCAAACCCTCCATTATCACTATGCATTTGCCAACATTTTTGTCTATCCAGATACAACTGCTCCTACTTAATTTTGTTTCTCCTTCTCATTGTTTATGACCATCTCTCTATTTTCTAGGAGAAATTAGTTACAAAAGATGAGCTGAAAAACATGGAGAGAATACATTTGGCATCCTAGACAACTCTTCCCTCCTTAAATTAAAAGGGGGAAGAGGTCACTACATGAGCCACTAAGTGCATGGCTTTTTACAAGTGCTGGTACAAGAGATGTTCTGTAAATCTCCATTGCAAGCTAGGTTCTGGTTGTCCTCCAACTGACTTTTGCACTTTTTCAATGACTGCAGCATTTTGTCATGCCCTGCAAAACAGCTGACAGTTTTGGTGTCTGATTTAACACTTCTGAAAATGCCTCTACCTATCTATCCATCTTTTCCTCCATTCATCCATACATCTATACATCTTTTAATCTCTATGGAAAAAAATTGCTGCATTTCACATTCAGTGGCAATTGTGACAGGCTTGGACACTTCTAGAAAGAATTAGTCCCTCTTAAACACCAGAGAATTGAGATGCATATCACTTCACCTACAGAAGAAATGTCAAGTTTTTTAGATACAGACTCATATTTATGGATATACCAGAACATGATAGCTGATTTCTGTTACCAATATCATAGAAAATTCCCATCTCAATAATAATCTGGAATTATTTCCACACAGAAGGGCAAAGAGGTTGGGAAAGAGGAGGACCAGGGGAGACCTTACTGCTCTCTACAACTACCGGAAAAGAGGTTGTAGCCAAGTGCAGAAATAGTCTCTTCTCCCAGACAACCAGTGACAGAATGAAAGGAGACAGTCTCAAGCTGCACCAGGACAGGTTTAGGCTGGATGTTTGGAAGAAGCTCTTCATGGAAAGAGTGATTGGCCATTGGAATAGGCTGCCCACGGAGGCAGTGGAATCACCACCCCTGAAAGTGTTTTAAAAAAGACTGGATGTGGCGCTTAGAGCCATGGTTTAGTTGATTAGATGGCATTAGGTAATAGGTTGGACTTGATGATCTCAAAGGTCATCAACCTGGAATCAACCTGGTTAATTCTGTGATTCTGTGGCTTCAACTGTTCTGTGTATCTACTGGGAAGAAAAAAGGGAAGAAAAAAAAAAAAAAAAAAAAGGCAAAAAAAACCCCAAACCAAAACTCAACCAACAAACAAAACTCAAACACAACCCTAAACTCAACCAACAAACAAAACCCTAAACCAAAATCTCCTCTTCACAAACAGACATTCTCATGACATTACTGTCTAGCAATAGTGACTATAAAGCACTATGAGCAGGAGAAGTCTGCAGAAATAATTATCAGTTATCAGTACTCTATATACCGGTAGTAGATCCTCGTATCTTTGAAACAGCACATCAGCCAAAACAGGTACAATCCCAGCCTGGTTTCTAACAGTAAAACTCTGAACTTAAATCTTCACCCACTGTTACTCTAATTGGGCAGAGAAAAACCATTGGAGAAGCTAAATGAAAATTACTAGCCTATAAATGCCTCAGGCAAGAAGAAGGAAAAAAGAGAGAGAGAGAGAGAGAGGGAGGGAGAGGAGAGAAAGATGGGAATTCTCTTGTGAGTTTGGTTAGTGGAAGGAAAAAAACACATACTAAGTATGGCTGCATGTCATTTTTCAATTTGCTCATGTTAAATAATGATCTCTAGGGCAGAGAAAGAGTAGAGTGAAAAGGAAGAGCTCTCTGCTCATATTGTTTAGATTCTTCTGGTCTTTCGCAGTGTCTGGCCACCGCTTGGCTATCATACAAACTTAAATATGAACCACAGGCAGTTTGATATTTCTTCTTCTCTTTCCTGGACCATGTACCTGATGAGGAAAAACAGAGCAGCCACAGGCTTTTTTGGTAATGACTTCTTTATCTTCCTTCTAAAGAGTTTGTCTTTGCATTGCCATGACATAGAAATTTTGATTGTAAATAGAAAGGATGCAAAAAAATTAATCTTTGAAGTAACGTAATTTCTGTTGGAGCAAAATGTGGAAATCTCTCAGTGTGTGCATGGGTGCGCATTAACTTCCACAAGACAGTTTGATATGTATGGGAGCTTTCACTAGTCTGTTAAGCGTGTTGCAAGCCTTTCAACTGAATCAGTTTCTTCAGAGGAAATACTTCAAAACAGTTTATATTTCAAATGCATGGGATGGGGGAGTCACCAAAGCTAGAGGGAATTGTGCTGCTGAGTGTGGTTGCGGGAGGTGATGGCCATCTGATGGCACTGAATGCCTGATGGTTTGCAGCTTTGCAATAGCAAAGTGATCGTGGAGAACCAGGTAGTGCAAATGGTTGTCAATTCATTTGACTCCCAGGGTTATGACCACTAGTGATGTTCTTTTCTACAAATTATAGGCTCAGCCCTTTTGCTCATTAAGGTTTTAGTCCCTCAAAAATGACAGAGGAGTAAAAGCTTTCCCACCGGAGCGGCAAAGATAACTTATTATCACAAGGACATTGTAGATAAAATAACAGGGATTTTAACAAAGCTGACAAACTATACAGACCCTGCCATGGTCCACTTTCCTTTGTACCTGTAGAGAATAAGACTGCCTTTTCCAGCATTATTGTACTGGGGGAGTGAGGGGGGGGGTGTTAATATTTGGCATGCTGTGAAATTCATTACTTTTGGATAATCCTGGGGCTAGTTTTGTTCTTAGTGACTCTTTTTCTGCTAAACATTTACTAAACAAATTTATATCTGTGTGTAAAAGGGGTTTATAGCAAGGTTCTAAATATTTTTATAGTTTTCATTTTAAGAGACACAATGAAAATAAAAGAATGAAAATTTTGAATGAAGAAAGGCAGCTCTATTATTTTTCATTCCTGATTAAAGAGTCCTTTACTTTTCCTCTCCCACCCTGTGTTTCTGCAAGTCTGTGTGGCACCTATATCAGGGGCTGCTATTTCCCTGTGCAGCTAGAAGAGGGGGACATATTTTCTTCTGATCTATAGCCCATGAACACGCTAAACTTTGAATTCCACTCGTCCTAAATCAGTGCAAAATTAAGAGGATCATAATTTGTTTCTGGTGCAGAGCACTTGGGAAGATGACATTGAACTATTTGGCAATATCTCTAAGTACTACATAAAGCCTGGCACTAAGGGCTTACCACCTCAGCACTCAGGTAATGCACAGGCTATGATGGCTGGAGGACCAGCCATGTGCCATGCCCCTGGGACAAGTCTGGCCTTTCCCTGCTTTACTTTTAAAGAACTTCACACAAAGAGCAAGCTCTGAAAAAAACCTGCAAAGAGGCTGGGTGATTTATTTGGCTTTTCAAAAGCAGGCAAAACAGTGAAACATCATTTTACTGACCTATCTGGGACATTATGACCCATGCTTAGAATAAACGTTGGTGTTTGTGGGATGCTTTCTGCATTGTAAGGTACAGGAAATCCTGTTGATGATCTTTTTCATGTTCACTTAATAGTATAGGATAAGAAGGAATTTACAGAAGGATCAGAGTCACAGAAGGGTTGAGGTTGGAAGAGACCACTAGAGAGCATCCAGTCTAGCCTCTCTTCTCAAGAAAGGCCACTTAGAGCTGGTTGCCCAAGACAAATGTGTGTCAAGTTAGAAACTTCTGTTATAATTTAGGTTCTGTTTTTAACAGATGCATGTAATTCTTGCTCTGCAAAACATCAAAGATACTGTAGATAAATAAACGTTAAGTGGCTGTCATGAGAGATGGTTTGTGTAATGCACAAATCAAATGAGCAACTACCTTTGTTTAATATTGTCCTGTGTGGGTTTCATTTAATGGTGATAATTCACAAGTTAAAATCATGGCTTGGCTAATAGAGACTAAAATATATTGCTAGAGGTCTTTTCCAACCAAAACAGTTCTATGAGTCTCTGTGTCAGTTGCCCAGCAAAGCTAAAACTAAGGCATTTCTAGTCCCTAAATTCATAACAATAGTCAAGTGAGTTAGAGGGAAAAAAATTAAAATATCCTGATGTCTTTTAAATTTAACTTACCAATTTATAGATGCCATATTGTGCTACTGGGTATCATATGCAACATCTGTAACTGGAAAGCAGTAGAAAAGTATAATCTTGAGCTAATCTTGCTAAGCTTTTTTCACTCTACAGCAAATTTCCTTTTGCAAGAGTTGTGTATTGTAGTTGGTATTCGAGGAGCCATTTATTATTACTTGCTGCCAAGAATATTTCATGCTCTTGAATCTTCTATGAGGTTAGGCTATGTTTCATGGAAGATTTGTAGTAAGACTGAAGTTAAAGGCTTGGAATTACAGTTTTTGTTCTCACCTACCCTGACACAAATCAAGACCTCACAGCTAGAACTGAGTAAGCAGAAAACCAAGCTCATGGAGGACTTTATAGCCTGGGTAAAAGAGGAGGCATTGGGGTTTGTTAAAGTATGCTAGATCGTGGCATTTCCAGGGTATGGGAGGATAACCTTAACATGGTGCAAGCCCAGCATAGAATCACCGAATGGATTGAGTTGGAAGGGATGTTAAAGACCATCCAGTTCCATCCCCTCTGCTATGGGCAGGGACACTTTCCATAAGATCAGGTTGGATAAAGTCCCATTTAACCTGGCTTTGAACTTTGCTGGGAATGGGTCATCCACAACATCTCTGAGCAATGTTTTGCAGTGTTTCACCACCCTGCCAGAGAGAATTTCTTGCTAATAGCTAGTCTAAAGCTACTCTCTTTCTATTTAAAACCACTATGTCTCATTCTGTCATTAAATTTCCTGATAGTAAGAGTCCATCTCCATCTTTAGATTCCCTTTAAATACTGGCAGGCCACTATAAGCTCTCCCCAGAGCTTTCTCTTCTCCAAGGCTGGACAACCCCTCTTCTCTCAATCTGTCCTCACAGGTGAAGTGCTCTCTGGCCATCTTCATGACCCTCCTCTGGACCCACATGAGGGGGTCCATGTCTTTCTTGTACCTCCAGATGAGGTCTCACAGGCGTGGAATAGAGGGGGAGAATCACCTCCCTCAGTCTGCTTCTTTTCGTGCAGCCCAGGATGTGACTGCTTTCTTCCTGCAAGTTCACATTGGCTCAAACTCAGTTTTTAATCCACCAATATCACTGTATGGGGACAAGTAGGCATCAGAAAGGAAGGGGCAAGGGGCAGAGGATTACTTCAGCATCCCCTTTTGAGATGCATGGGGGGACCTGACTCACCTCGGCTGCTTCCTTCCTCTCCTTGTATCACTCTGTTTCATGGCTGGCACACACTGATCTCATCTTGGACAAATGAGGGAGGAGGCTTTGATACGATGTTGCACCTCATTATGACCTGAGGGAGATCTGTGGTTGAGATCAAAGGCAGTAGATGACATAGCTAGTAAATTAAAAGTGCTTAAGAAAAAAACCACCCAAGAGGAACAGTGATTCTTTCCACTGAAACAAAGTAACACTTTCCTAGCAATTATTCACACCTGTTTTAAGTCAAATTACTGGTGGTGAGAGATGTCAAACTGACAGCCCTGGAAGTGCTGCCTTCTGCCTCAGTGGGAGCAACAGTCTCCATTGCACGCTCATCGTGCAGGCTGCTCCAGGACCACATGCAAGTTCCCAGGACAGACTCGGGGTCTGTCTTTGCCCAAGCTGATGCTCATGGCAGACCTGCTCCCTGGGTCACAAGGGTGGTTGAGACTGTCTATTCACCTTGTAGACCTTCTTGGAAAGTCCTTGTTTAACTGACTGACACAGATGGTTCCTGCGAACATTTGCATCAGCTTAGGAGTTCCTTAAAATAATCAAATTGTGGAAGTCACACAAAATAATCAAATTGTAAAACAGTTTTATGGGTTAAACTGTATCTGTGGTACCAAAAGAAACTAAGGGGAAAGTGGCATACCATGAAAAGTATCACTAAGAATAAACCTGCTGAGTAATTGTGGTGCCTTTTGGCTCTAGGAAGGGCATAATTTGAAAGACTGCAGAATCTGACCTGCAACCTTCCTATCTCCCCTGCTTGTGCCACTGTGGGATCAGTCATACAAGATTTTAGTGAAGAGCAATGTATCCAGCTAAATTTGTCATTTACAAACCCCAGGGCAACCCAGGAGAGACATACACAGAAACATTCCAAGGCAGAATTTCATCAGTTATACACAGACATCACTGTCAGATGGTTGGCCAATAAGACCATCAGGTCCTTTTCCTTCAGGACAGCCAAAAGCAAGTAACGTTCAGGATCTACACACAGTTCTGAGAACCTGATGGTAAAGTCTTACAACACTGGATGTATGCATCTTGTGTAAAGGATCTCACGCACACACACACATTTCCCACTAAACTCTTGTTATCAAACTGACAGAATAATTGTTACCTTACACAGAGATAAAACTAGTCCTAGTACATCCTGCTCTCTTCTAGGCCTTGTCCTATAAACACATGCTTAGCCTAAATGTGCAAATGCATCTTACTGGGTGAAGCTCAGCAAATTTTATGTGTCTGTATAGCAAATGTTGCTGTTAACCTTAGAATTGGCACCTTTTAGATCAAGTTTTTATTATTAATCAGGACCAAAATTATCTGAATACTTTTCTCTTCATATTACCATCATTAAGGTCTATATCTAGAGAGTCTGACAACATGCCTTCCTCTAATTGCCATCCCACACATCCCACAGCTGATGAGCTGGGCTGTACTGGGAGGCTGTTCCCAGGGATGACACCAGCATATCCAGGCTCAGACCTGCTAAGGCAGAGTCAGGCACAGTTGGGATGTTACGTGGAGAAGAAGTAATTTAGGAGATTAACCTTTGGCTTCATCTGTGGCTGTGAGAATGCACTAGTAGAACTGAGCATGGTTAAAAACACCTTAGAATCTCAGTCAGGCTTTTGCTCCTCCATCCCAGTTTGATCAAGTGATGTTGCAGTGAAAGTCCCAAGTGTGACCCCTCTAAAGGCTCACAAGCAAAACCTTTTTCTGCATGATATTCTTTAACTCAGTGCTATGTGCATTCCCATGTGAGCAACAACTGAGCTACGAGCATTTATCTTACCAACATGGGTGACAGAACAAGAGGAAATGGCAAAAGAGAAATAAAACACATCCTGACCGTTAAAAACAGGAGGTGAAAGGCAGGATGGGATAGGAGCAGCCGAAAAGCCATCCCTTCACTGAGGCCCTTTCCTAATAATACCACCTGCTGATACAAGCATCACAATGTCATATTGGCAATAATGTCATCATTTTCATCTAAATGCTTTCTATTTCATCATTCTAGTCTCTCACAGTTTCTAAATGGTGAAAGTAATGTAGGAAGAAGAAAAAGTATGAAGTCAGCATCCTTATTTCTCCTAGCTGTTAACTCCACTCCAAAGTGTTGTAAGACCAGAACTTTCCTTCTGGTAAGCCTAGGAGGGAGGGAGCCTCCTCTGAAAACAATCTTTCTTTCTTTCTGTTATGCTGTCAGGAGCTGCTTTTCCTTAGCATTGAAGCATCTCCCCATTTTGTTGACTGGAAGGATTAATCTCTTATGTAGAGGGATAATGGGAGGATATTTTTTAATTTAAAGATCTTTCTGCCTTAATTTAACTGTCTCAAATTTGGGCCAAAGTTATCAGTGATTCAGACTTTGGTATCAAGTTTTGATATCTCTCATTTATTTGATGAAAAACAATGTTTATTTCATAACATTTCCCTGCAGTTGACCTTTTTTTTAATGGCAGAGAGCCTCCCTATCAAGAAGTGATGGATGATATTTCAGAACTTCCCATGTCAGCAGTAAAGTGCAATGGGGGTGCCCAAGGAAGAAGCTTAGTCCTAAGAATACACCAAGGATTTCACCTCCTGCTTATGACCTTATATGAACTTTTGCAGTAATTTAAAATTTATACTTAATTTTGACTGAAAATGAAGCAAGTTGGTCCTGTGAAAAGAAAACCCAGAACAGTTTGGGTCAGATGCAATGGGAATGCTATTGTTACATTTTGTTTTCTAGCACCATGGCTGTAGTGAATTATTTTTTTGTGAGTTGAGTACATTCAGTGAGCTGAATCTCTGCCTGCTCAGTCATCACTACCTACAGGAGAAAAGTCTCAGGCATGGGAGGGAAATTCACCTGCACAGCTTCTAGCATAAATCAAAACATCACCAGGACTTCTTCAATATAAATCAAACTGTCCAGAGCACTTAGGGTCAGCTGACAGCACACCTGCAGCTCCTGCTCTAGCAGCATGCTCTTAGCTTCAGAGGAGCTGGAGAGGGAAATATAGTAGCTACATTAATTACGTGACATCTGCAGAATCCTCCTTATGCCATAGGTGTTGGGTCAGATTCACTTCTTCTTTTAAATACCCTGGAACCAAAGAAGATGGATTCTTTTTCTGTCCACCAGTTACTGGTAGAAGGTATCCATAGTGTTTCTACCAGACCAGAAGATCAAAAGCCCAAATGCTACAATTAGTGCTGGAGTTTGTTATGATGTGAACCTGAGTACATAAAATGCCACAGAAAATACTAGGTGTGGATGATGTTATCTGCATTAATCTAGGCATGTAATGAGCCCATATAGTATAATGGCACACAGTGTGTATTTTTTAAATCTCCAAACCAGCAAGTACTTATACCAGATGGCAGTTTTTCAACAATTTCCATTCCCTTCTCCACCCCATACTCCCAACTACTTCAAGTAATTGGCTTCTCCTCTAGGGATTAGCCACAGCAGACTCATATTAAATGACTAATTTTCCATGCTTAGCCTCCCCCCAATCTCCCTTTTAATTGTGAGCTGTGCAGAGAAGTGGTCCAAAAGCTGTGAGTGTTTGTGTGTGTGTGTTCTGCAGCCCTCTAGAATGGCCTCAGAATCATCTGGGCTTCTAGGTTACAAGGTACATCCCTGTGCTTTTTGGATTTGCTTCTACTGTTTGTTAAACTTTCCCCTCCAAGGTGCTTGTCAAGCTCTGACTTGAAAAGTTCAAGTCATGTTGAATCTGAAGCTTCCCTGAGAGCTTGTTCTCCTGCCTATTTGATCTGAGGATCAGCATTGCCCCTGCTCTTAAAAGTGAACTCATTTTACTTCAGTTGGCATCTGTTATTTCTTGTCTTATCATTTTTAGCTAATGAAAACGGTCCCTCCCCTTCCTTTTCATAGCTGTCTTTCATGTACTTGTAAACCACAGTCACGCTGTCCCCTCGGCTTCCTTTTTGCCCTAAATTATATGTATCTATTTAATTCCTTTAATCTTTCCTTATAGGTAGTTCCTTCCAGACCTTTAATCACTGCTGTTGCTCTTCTCTGTAATCTTTCTCATTCACTGATATACAGCCAGTAACATAATGGCCAGAACTAAACCCATTGCTCTCTGTGGGATCTGAGGGCAAGGAAAATAAGATTGAGTGCTCCCTCAGCTCTAGATGTGAGCCCTCTGTTTCTGTGCTTCCGGATAGCCTCTCCCTCCTTATCATGCAGCAAGTACCCAAATTTCATTTTGAGGAAGACAAAATGTGTTGCATCATAACTCCACATTAATGCATTTCACACATCTGATCCACAGGTATGGCAACCATACAAAAGACAAACCACTGAAAGGTATTTGTGCGGTGGAAGCCTTAACCCAGTCTCCACTCCTACTCACACATTTTTCAACAGCCATGTAAGACCAAGGAGAAAACTGTCTCGCTGGTATAGAAAGTATTTTTAAAGCTGTATTGGGATGCTTCTTACAAAGTAAGGGAGGAGAGAAGCACCCTCTGCCTAGCTCTGTGGCCTTTAAATGTTAGCAGCAAGTATACACTGCACATCTGCACACTGACACACACAGGAGGTAAGTGCAAGAATTGAGTCCAGCCTTGGCGTTGGACCTTAACAAACCTTCTAGCAAAGCTAAACCAGCCTAACTAAGTAAGGTAAAAGAGGGAGGACTACTTTCTCCTTGAGGAAATGGAAAGAGTAGTGTGGTGAAATGTCACCAGCAGTGGTAGCACGCATCAGATGCCAAATCAGTCACACTGTTGGATGCATTGCATTGCTGGCCATTGAGACTGCATCCATGCTGATAGGAATAGTCAGCTGAATTTCACTACCCATCCTTCTTGGGCTTTTCCAGCTCTGAGGTCCTCCTTTGGCTGTTGGCTTGACTCATTCCTTCATCCAGCAAAACCCTAGAAGGACTTAAAAAGCTGGAGTTAATGCTGGATGCAAATTCACAGCTTAGTCTCTCTTGAAGACTGTCCTTTCTTTTGTGCACTCTGTTCTCTGCCCATTGCTGCCACCAGTTGATAGTTTGAGTTGAGAGAGATGCAGCTCTCTGGGTTGCAGTTTCTGAATGATGAAGAATGTGAAATGGAAAAAGGTAGCTGCCTTCATATATAGGTCCATGTTCTTGCCATCTATGTGTATGATAATAGACTGACTATGTAGGCAAACTATACTATTCCTCACATTTTGAGTGACCAGCCCGGTCTGCCCTATTTGGAGAAAACAGACACACATACACAAAACCCCAAAACAAAACCCAAAAGCCCTCTCAGATTCTGCCAAGCAAGAACAAGACAGGATTTTGACATCATTACCACCTGGCAGTCCTAAAGAGGATGGAGAGTCCTCAGGAACCTTTTTCAGTGCTAATCTCAGGTCACATGTAATTAGATGCCCAGGTTAAAGATATTGAACAAACGTGTTATTTCATATGCCCTCTGCTCAGCATAAACTGAACTGTAGCCAGTTTTCCAGCTTCCTGAGTGAAAAACCCTGTATCAGTTAACAGAGATCAAAGACAAGACCCCTGAAGGGGTTTAGACACTTTTCCCTCCATGAAAAAAAGTTAGACACCATACACCTGTGTAGTCCTATCCACATTTCCCTGCTGGCCATCTCATGTCTCATTCTTGGTGGCATATGTGCATTTTACTGATATTTCATTGTTGTCTCAGAGATTGCTGCAGGATTAATAAGAATCTTAAATCTGGATGCTGCTTTTCTCTGTGTAACGTTTTGCTATTCCAGTAGTCAAAAAAAAAAAAAAAGTAGTATGTCACTAGAGTCACTTTTTTTTCAGGTCAGTCAGTGGAATCACCTGTGATGGTAACTGCTATGAACGAAATATTTGCAGGGGCAACTCAGAAGCCTGATCCTACAAATTTCATTCAAAGGCATTGCCCCACTGATTTATCACTAAAAGAAGACAGACACACTTATGCCTCTATAAACATCTTAATACATGTATTAAATGTATTCAGGTGCAAGAGGTAGATGACCCATTGAATAATGCCACATTAAGCTCAGTTGCTTCACACAATTAAGTGCATGTGGAATTGTACTCCCCAAAGAAATTTCTATTGAACTGCTAGGACTGAGGTTGGGCATGTTTCTAAACGTTATCAGCTGTGCCCAGTTCTTTCAGTTTGTGCTCATATGATACATATGCCAGCTCTGCTAAGGTCTGGGGTTTCTTTTTCTCCTTTAAAAACTGTTTTGTTGCCTGCCTTGTGCAAGTTTCCTCCTGTTCTGCACAAACCAAACCGTTGTGAACAAGTGTCCATTTCTGCCTACTTGGACAGGAAATATTTATTTGTGCAGTGGGAGCTCACATTACATTCAGGCTCTAATTCATCCCTTGATATTTAGGCTGTTTAAAAGTTAGCCCTAAACTGTGACTCCCTCTCTCATATTTCCGAATCTTTAGCTTAACTGTATTCTGTAAAATTAAACTCCGGGCTTTGTGGTCGAGTAATCCTGCACGACAGAGGCAAGGCAAGAGATTCACTTGTGGCTTGTTTACGGCTGTAATAAATTGATGTTAAAATACAAATGTAAGCAGGATAGACTGTGAATTGGTAAAGTTACGATCTCCGCTTCAAAAAGATTCCTGCATAAAAGACTGACTGCCCGAGCGCAAGTCCTAGCACTAGGCATGCTAAAACGTCTGACCGTGTGAGAAGATCAGCTTTAAATACCCTGCATCGTTCCCTTACTTTGTCTCATCACTGATATCCCCGCAAACTGCTCATTAACTCCTGTTCTTCAAAGTACCTACACTAGATATAGAAAGGGAACAGCAAATACCTATGAGAGTTCTTCTTTGTCATGTAAAATTTAAATTATCAGGAAGACGATAGTAAGCAAGCAGGGAAAAAAAAAAAAAGAAAAACAAATAAAACCAACAACTGACGTGTAGCTAAGGTTAACGGGCACGTAAAATGCATAGCTCGAGTTGTATCAAAATACCCTCACCGCGGTATTCTCCGTCTACCCTCTCTTACTTAACTCCTTCACTTACCTGGCAAAAGCTTGGCTTCTGTGTTTAAAAAAAAAAAACAAAAACCAAAACAAAAACAAACAAAACCTCCCAAAAACCCCAAAACAAACAAAAAAACCTGTCACCTTTCGTCTATATTAACGTCCTTTGTCTCAACACTGATAACGCTACTAAATTATAGAAAACTATAAGCATGTAATATTTTCTGCTAAATCGTAGTATTTTGTACCTTTATGAGGATCCAGCTATGT
>VWZI01009427.1:124661-137449 GCA_013396835.1 Psilopogon haemacephalus
CTGTGGAAATGCCCTTTCTCTGAGCCGTCGTCTGGGCTGGAGCTGTCACTTCTAACTCTTGCTGACAACTTTGGGGGTTTGAGCCACCCCAGTTCCTTCCGTCTGCCTCCGTGGGGGTCAGCGACTCCTCCACCCCCACTCACCGCCACCTCCTCTTTGCGGAAGGAAAGCTTTCACTCGTTCAAAGTAGTGGGGTTTGGGGCTGTTGGCTTTTTTGGGGATTTTACGTTCAGTGGGGTTTCTATTTGGGTTTTTGATAGTTTTTTTGTTGGTTTTCTTTTTCTTTTTTTGTTTTTTAGTTTATAATTGTTGCTGTGTGATTGCTTTTCAGTGTGTGCGTGTGCGTGGAGGCTCTCCGCGCAGGCTGGCAGTACCCATCCTGCTGGCTGGAGGCGGCCGAGAGAAAAGCCATGGTTCCGAAAGCAGACTTCCACCTGCTGCGGTTAAAATATTGTTAAGCAGCCGGTTCCTGTGGCCGAGTTAGGGGAAGACTGCCTCAGATNGAAGTGTCGGGGATATTGCAACACATATAAAAAAAAAAAAAAAAAAAAAAAAAAAAAAGAAGAGAGAGAGCGAGCGAGAGAGAGAATTGGCAATGACTGCCGAAATTGTTGCAGACTCTTGGTGGTTTGACTGCTGAGGAGGACGTGAGTGAGAGAGAGAGAGCGCTGTTGCACACACAAAACCACAGAGAGAACCCACAATTTAACCAACATCCCCAAACCCAAGTTTTCAGCTGTGGACTTTTTAGCCTCAGAGCTTGCGATCGGCTGCGACCTTTCTTTTAAAATTAATGAAAGATATTATACCAAAGACAGGTACAAAGACAGATTTAAAGCTTGAATGATGTGCACTGAGCTTTGCGGGTTGTTTTTTTTTTTTCCTTTTTGCGCAAGAATGATTGAAAGGTCATGACATGAATACTTTTAGAGCAACTCGAACCAAACTACTGAAGCTGATTTTCAAAGCTGCTTAGGAAAAAAAAAAAAAAATCTCAGAGAACATTAATGGATTCCTGTTGTGTTTAAATTCTCTACAGATTATATTGTAAATATTTTATGAAGTAGAGTATACGTGCGTGTGCGGGCGTGTGTGTACGTGAATATGTATATAAAGCTGTAGCCAGCTGACCTTTGATCAGAAAGTCTAGCTCGTGTACTGCCTTCTCTGAAGGCTGACCCCGAATTTCCCTCTCTTAAAGAGCGATTTTTGCCTACGGAAGAGGTTGATGTATTTTGCTTTCTCTTGGGACTATAGAGAAGTCACCTGGAAGAAACTAATACTCAACTGACTCTCTGGGAAGCCCAAGCTTTGCATGTGTTGCTGACCGCATCTTGCATTTGACTTACCTATTTTTTACCACGGTGCTTGGGAGTTGGAAGGAGCTTTCCCCTGACGAATTTTTGCGTCACGGCCGCAAACTAGATGCACAGGTGTCGCGGTAAAGCCCCGCACGGACGACCCTTTCACTTGTCGGATTAACGTGATCTGTTCCGCCGCGCCAGGAAGCCAAGAGTTAAGTCTCGGCGTGCTCGCTATCTCAGCCGCCTTCAGCAAAAAAATTAACTTTGGGGACTGGCGTAGAAACAAGTTTCCCCCGGGTCCTCAGCCTGTATCCGTTTATGTTGGTCCCCAGAGAGCAGATCGCTGAAGAGTTACGCTCATTTCGCTGTTTTGTAAAAACTCTGTGGAGGTCTTTCACTCAAAAGGCTTGTTGTGATGCGTATCCCCGTAGATACCAGCACCAGCCGCCGCTTCACGCCGCCCTCCACCACGCTGAGCCCGGGGAAGATGACCGAACCGCTGCCGCTGCCCGGCGCCGACCACAGTAGCTCCTTGCCGGGGAAGCTGCGCAGCGCCGACCGCAGCATGGTGGAGGTCCTAGCGGACCACCCCGGGGAGCTGGTGCGCACTGACAGCCCCAACTTCCTCTGCTCCGTGCTGCCCACCCACTGGCGCTGCAACAAGACACTGCCCATCGCCTTCAAGGTAAGTCTGCTAGCTACCGAAAATCGCGCTTCTGGGGGCAGGGGAAGTGGGGAGGGAAAGGTCGGCTGCGCGCCCCGCGGTTGGGCAGTGACACAGGCCTCCGACCCCGTGCTCGGATCTTCACCCAGACCGAGACCCAGACCATCCGGGCGGCCGGCTTGTCCTGGCTGGGAGGCCACATCGGGGCCGTCTGTGGGTCGCAGTCGACCCTGCACCTCCTTGCTTCTCTCCTTCCATCCCTCCTTCCTTCCCTCCTTCCTTTCGCGGTCCTAGTGGCAAGTCTGGACAGCATGGGAAGGCGCGAGGTGAGCGGGAGCAGCGTGGGTCTCGCCCGGCTCCGGGCAGGAACCAGCGGAGACGGCAGCTGGGGCATGCTGTGGGCTGGGCGGTGTCCCTCCAGCCGCTGTCCGTGTCTTCTACCCATTCATAACTGTGGTAGTGAGGGAATAAGAAATTCTAACGTAATAATATTTTTAAAATAATAATAAAAAGAAAGGCTACACCGGAGGCGTTAGGCTGCCCTGGGGACCAATTGCCGGCGCGGCCCGTTGCAAGGCCGGTGCAGGCGTCCCGCCACTGAAGCCAGTAGCCCCGGGCTCATCCAGAACCTGATGCAGCGGCGGTGGGTCCCTCCGCTTCCAGCCTCACGGCGCAGTGCCCGGCGGCACCGGCCGGCGCCCCGCTCCGGAGGAGCAGGGCTTCACCTCGCCATGCTACCAGGCGCAATTCGGGAAATTAAAAAATAAAACCAAAGAAACTCCCCCCAAAACAGCCACATTTCCTTTCTTGGGCTGTATTTTGTTAGAATCAGCGTCGGGGCCTAGCCTGGGCAGACCCTGCGGCCGCTTGGGCTGCTGTTTGCAGAGCCCGGGGGAAGGCTGCGCCCTTAGGCGGCCTGCTTTCCCGTTACCCGGGTTCATGCCTTTGACTTGGCTCAATCGCTGTCTTGTTGAACGTACAGGTTTTCGTGCTACTGATGTAGATACGCTTCCGAACAGGGAAAGGAAAAGGTAATTATTCTCGTTATCCTTTTCACCGAGGCGGGAGCCGCAGAGACATGCAGCTCCCTGAGAGCCCCCGGGGTTAGAGTTAAGATCAGGATTTGTGAAGTTGCTTTCTTTTGCGGTCTCTGGTAAACACCGACACTGTTTTGAAGGCTACCAGACACGGGTCTTTCCATGGCTTTTGCGGGGAGGAGAAGCGAGGGAGAAGGGGCATCAGTTTATCTCCCAGTGTTTTGGGAAATCCTGCTGAGGAGGCAACTTCAGGAAAAAGTTTTGTTATGTCTGGAGAGTCTTCTTGGTTTACACATATATGAGTCGGGGGAAAAGAAGGAACTAATCGGCACGGTCAGTTCCTAAATTCACACATTTGGATTAATTACTGTCACCCACGCACTAGGCAACTGCTGCTAATTACTCGAGAAGCTCTCCTGGAAGGCAGAGTTACTGTGCGGAACAGCTTCGAGAATCCACTCCGCCCTGCAGGGAAGGGAGATAAGCAAAATGTCCACAGGCGGTCAGTGTTTCTCCTGGGGGTCCTCTAAGGCCACCACGGAGACTCCCCGCCGTGCCACGCGTGGCCGTGCCTAGCCCCAGCCATCTCCCTGCGGGGATTTGGAAGGGGGGCGGACCAGCGGTGGCTCTTACCGGTCCTGCTCAGCCTCCCAACCCGCTGGCCGAAGGCGGTGCTGCTGCCCGGCCCCGGCTCGCCTCGGTGCCGAATTGCCGGGAGCAGCAGGGTTCGGCAGAGACCTGGGCCCTGGTACCGCTGTCCTCTCCGGACACGGGGGCTTCTGACAGCAGGCGGCTGCCTCGGTTATGTCAAAATAACCCAATGCCGGGGGCTGGTTTCGAGAGATACGAAACGCTCCTTTCGTTCCCCGTCCTCTCCCGCCCACAGCTGCTGCAATCCTCCGTTTTAACTAGCGAGTTCGCTCCCAACTTCTGCAAACAGAATAAAGGGTCAAGTTCTCCAAACAGATGTTGTTCCAAAATAAGCGTTTTTAGCACTGAAATAGTTTAACCCAGAGATATACAAGGGGAGGGGGGGGAATCTAAACAAATAAAAAGAAAAAAACTAGGACACCCCCTAATAAAACCCCAAAACAAAACAACAGCAATAACAACAAAAAAACCCTCGAACAGCAAACAACCAAACACAACTCCCCCCACCCAAGAAAACCCAAAAAACCCAAACCCGAAAAAACAGAAGAGTGTTTCCTTGTGAGATCTTGAACTGTTGTGCTGCAAGGCACCTGCTTGCTTGGACTCCCGGTACTCCTCTTCCCCTCAAATGTTCCTGCCGTGGGACTGCTGAGAAATGAGTCTTGAAATAGTTTGCCACGTCTACAACAATTTCATTGGCTTTATACTGAGTACTGAATATTTGCGAAGATATTTTAAAAGACATCATATGTGTGATCATTTCAACCAAGAACCAGAAAAAATCAATCACATTCCTTTGCTGCCAATTATCTTATTTGCACCTGCCAGAAAATAACTGAGTTTTATGTTTTTGCCAACTACCATTGCATCATTAAAAAGAGAGTTTTCTCTTCATATCCTCTTTAACAAAAGAATCATTCATAATGTTTGATCTTTAGAATTTTATTTCAAACTAAAATTATAATTTCCATTATTTTCCCCCCTAAAATAAAGATTCTGAGAAGCTTAGGAAATAATAAGTGTAAGATGCCATATAGATTCACTGCCCAAATACTGTTAGAAATAATTTAATTCTTAATTTTAAAGGCCAGTTTTGTTTGATGTGGCAGAAGTAGGTAATTTAGATACCCGTCAGTATTGCAACTTTGATACTCTTCTGGCTTCTTTGGAAATACATATGTTTAAGAGCTAGAGAGCACAACAAAGAACTAGATAACTCCAGTCAGCAAGTCTCAGCTTATCTGTTTAGTCTTTTTTCTAATGTAAATGTTTGTGTTTCTGTTGTCTCTGACTTTTAACTCCGGTTTCTTTTTCTGGGCTGTGTTAATTTTTATACTTCTAGTGTTTTGGAGTTGTTTTGGGGTTTGGGGTTTTTTGTGTGTCTGATTGCTGGGATTGCCTTCAGGGTAATTTGAAAACAATTACTTTAAAAATGTGCCTGGTAAGAGACAACTGACCCTAGATTCACAAAGTTTTTTGATTCTTTAAAATGTGAGCGTACATTTCCTTAAATGAACATGCAAACATTTGCATTGCAGGGGAATGAGGCCGATGCCCAGTTTTTCCCTTTCCCTTTCTTGTGCCTTTGATATATCTGCATACTTTAAGGGTTTATGGTAGCTTTTTAAGAACTGGGTGAGCACACTGGTTTCACAGTTGCTGATCTTGTGAGCCACTGTGCTCCATGACACAATGCTGTGCAAGAAGACCTCCTAGCTTAAATATTTCAAGCAGAGACTAATTTATGTCAAGATCAGGGAAATTTGAAAAGCTGAGCATAGCACAGGCCACAGAAATGCATTATGGTGCACAGAAGAGAACAAAACCCCAAAAACTTGGACCACAGAGGAATATGAATACAGAACATGAAATAGATACATAAAGAGGGAATTTTGAAACTGATTTTCTACTTTCCTTGTGGGAGTGAAAATAAGGGTTATTGGTGACAAATGAGAGAGCAGTGAAGTGAGAAAGAGCTTCCTGTACCTGGGACTGGAGACCTCTCTTATATTATGGGAGATAGCTGTGGATGGGAAAAGAGTGTTAAAAGTGGATCAAGTAAAAAGAGCTGCTGATTCTGTTTGGAAAGAACAAGTGTTATTAGACGCTAATAGAAATAAGACTGGGCCATGCCTGGTTTCAGATGATTATAACTGCATGGACACAAGCTAGAAAACTCTTAAAGAGGAAGGAAAAGTATCAAGCTGCAACTCAGAGGACATGATGCAGGACCACTTCCTCTTAGAATGTGTAAATGAGGAAATTAAAATTAGCTAGAATTATAATTTTTTTTGTTTACTTTTTTTTTTTTTTTTTAAGTAGTAGTCCTCAGACTGTAGACTAGAGACTTCATTGGATGAACAGCAATGGGATCTAAAAAAGTGCCATAGGCAACCTAATTCAGGCTCGCTCTTTTGCCAGAGTAAATCAGAAGAAACACCAGATATCCATTTGATTGTAGCAGGGTACAATTGTTTTGAGAATTTTGTCATGCTCAAGAAGATAAGATAAAATTTTCATTGTTTAACCAGTGAGAACATTGTAGACACAAGCTATAAAATTTGTTAGACATCTGTATACCTCTGAGTATCAAAAATGAAGCAAATGCTGTATTCCTAAATATTCGTTTGATAAATGCTGGCACCAAGGAGCTGCAGCGCAAACATTTCGGATCAGGTGAAAGGCTTCGTCTCAGCGATTGCAGATTTAATTAGTTCAGATGACGATTTCCACCCATCAGGTTGCGGGTGAGGTCTTAAGTCAACAATTTGCTTTCATGTTTCTCGAGGAAAAAAATTAATTGTTCAGTAAGTTGCGATTAAACGTGCAGTTGAGGCCTGCATTTCTGTGGGCTTACTCTAAATGTATACTGAGGCAGGTCTGTTTCGAGCAGCCGAAGAAGACAAGGAACTGATGTAGCTGTGTCCATGAGATGATAACTTTGGTTTTGTTTTCTCTTGGATTGTACATTCCCCGCATTGTGCTGACTCCACTATAACTTAAAAGTAGTGCTACTGATGTAATTCAGACCAGAATCAGTTCCCATTACTTGAATTTATTTACTAACAATTGCAGAAGTACGTTTTGGAAAGCTTCTTCCAAGCATTTTTCAGGTTGAAGTACACATTATGCCATGCATTTCAGAGGTGCATCAATGTGAAAACTTTTATGTAGCTCTGAAAGCTAGGAATGGAAATTACTCCTGTTTTCCCCAAACAGCTTCTTAGTCTACATAGATTTTTGCCATTACTCCTTTTTTCCTATCTGCTCACGTTACTTGTTGATCTTCTGTGCCCCTAATTAAAAATCATGTAAGGAAACTGAAATTTCTGCTCCTTGATTTCATAGGTGGTGGCCTTGGGAGATGTGCCTGATGGGACGCTGGTAACAGTAATGGCTGGAAATGATGAAAACTACTCTGCAGAGCTCAGAAATGCCACAGCTGCAATGAAAAACCAAGTAGCAAGGTTCAACGACCTCCGATTTGTGGGTAGAAGTGGAAGAGGTATGTGCTCTCAAATACAATTCATGTTCACCAGTTGTTATGTCAAGTTCTGATTATGTGGAGGGAATTTGAAGACTGTCTTTGGAGTATTCTGCAGCAGGGAATGCTACAAGATATGGCATAGGCCAGTTCCAAAGGCACAGAATTACCTATATGCTTTTTTTGTTGTTGTTTTACCCTGTACTATCATCTGTGTTGCTTCAATTTTAAACAGTAAAATAAATCAAAACAGTAAAATAAATTGTACAGACACCAAGTTACATTTGACCCCAGAAGTCATCTTACCAAATTTATAACAGCACAATATTACCCACATTTAAGTTTATTTAAGCATATTTTCAATGTTAAGTGAGAATTTTCAGCTTGTCTAAAGTCTCACGAAGCTCTCATTGCTCCCAGATGCTCTCTGCAAAATTCTGTCCCTGTAACAGCAAGTTAACCTAAAGTTACAAGCGTCTCCTGCATAGATTTAAAAATTTTCTGGGTTCATCATGTCTTGGTGAAGGCACAGGGCACTTTTTCTGGTTATCTTTTTCTGAAATAGATTTAGAACAATATGTGATAGTCCTGTTATTTCATGTGGTCCTGCAAAGTAGACAGCATAGATCAAAACTGAAGAGATTAACTTAATATCTTTCTTAGTGCATCTTGATGATAACCAGTAATTACCAGTATGGAAATTAAAAGGCCTTATGAGCAGAAATAGCAAGTAAGAGTCAAAGTTGACATCAGCAAAAGGACCCTTCACAACTTTGCTCTTTGCCTCCAGTCCATAACATCAAACCTCATAAATTGCCTTTGTATTACACGATTATTTTGAGTACTCCTCTGCCATTATTACCCTTGCTGTGAACAGAATCCTGCTGCATATGCTGAGAGGGTTCAGTAAAACCCACAGGAGAGAGGCCAGTGAGCTGTTGCTTGGAAAAATCTTGGAGAAACAATCAGTCTCTCTATTTTAAGGTCAAGAATGAAAAATTGCCACACTTTTCATGTGGCTTCGTATGTTATTTACTTACATGTTTTATATTTGTATCTTTAAGTGAAATTGGAACGCAACATGACAGTGTTACAAACACAGCAGTGTTATTTAGGAATGTTTCAGTGTTAAAGCACTCAAAAATGACAATGTCTACTGCACATAAGTAGGTTTCTGCATCTTACCTTTTTGAGCAATTTGTGTAATGGTGTCTCTCTGAACCAGATTGAGTACACAGGGTGTCCCTCCTTGCCGTTTTCCTCTCCCTCTCTCCCCATGTGAGCATCTGAGCCATCTCCTGATGCAAATTTGCGTGAATGGTTCTTACAAACATGAGTGGAGTTACAATCCTGCTTCAGGAGAGTGACAAAGGTGACCCACTTCTGCTCACTCTGTCTCAAAATGCTTTATCCCAAATGGGAGAGTGGTCAGCCTTCAGACTAAGGAAGTTATCCTGATTATACACATCAGCCTGTATTTGCCTTTGAAGTGAAATGCACCTGTAGATACTCTTCTAATAGAAATACAGTCAGCAATTGTGGAAGCACAGGTGCAAGTGGTAAGAATATTTTAAGAATAAAATACCAATCCAATCAGACTGTATCCTGCAGCATTTTTAGCTGAGGATACAGAGCAAGATGTCTTTTAAATCGTGTTGTTTGGGCTGTCTTCAAAATGCAGCCAGTGGAAAACACCCACAGCTGAGAGCGTAGCTTTGTAATGCTAGCAAAGGATAATAGTAGGGTAATGCAGAGAAAATTATATCCATTTACTGAAAACATGAGAGATGCTGTAATGTCTAAAAGTATCAGTCATTAAACGTGTTCATTTGTTATATTAAAGGTACCACCTTTTCAGTAAATGGAATTTGCATTATGATTCAGAGATGACTGTTTAGACAATTCAAATGAATAGCTGGCAAAGTGGTGGAGAAGCTAATAAAAACAAACCTGTAGTTCAGTTTCTGGCCATAGTGATGAAGCTAGAAATCGTAACAGTGGACTGTGCAAGATTCAAGGTCAAAATCCAGCAGCTGAGAGAGGACAGTTCCTACTCATATGGAAAATGTAATGGGTAGTGTAGTTGAGCCCCTTACCCTGCTATCAACAGTTGCTAGTAGCCAGTCACTTGCACACAGACATAAGCATTGTATGTTGTAGGATAATCAGGTGTTTGGGATCCTTTAAGTGATGGAGTGATTTGGGAATGCTGCATGCTATTAGTCAGACTTGGAGGTAAAATCTCATCACCTCCATTGGCTGTCTGTCTTTGGAGTGAATGACTAATGTATGCTTTTGTTTACTCCTTGAACAGGGAATTGTTTTCCAAAGGTGGGGATTGTTTGCGTTTGGTTTGGGATTTCTGAGGAGCTGTTCTGTTGAATTTGTATAAAGGCTAGAGCGTAAGGTAGCTGCTTCAAAAAACATTGCTTCCTTTGATACTTGGGCAGAAGAAAATTAACTGGAACTTTGTTTGCTGTGTAATATTTGAGTTTGAGTAAGTTCAGTTGCCACCAGTGATAATGCGTTGCCAGGAGTATTACGTGAACAGCGATTGAAAGTCCTCATTGGCTATGATCAGTTTGGACGTTCTTTGTGTACTTCAGGTGATTTAAAATCCTTGCTGAAGAACAGGGAATGGCTTTGACCGGTGACAGACCCCTGTGAATCAGTTATCATGCAGGTGCAACCACCCCTGTTAAAAGTCTTGCCAAACTGAAAACAAGCCACCACCACTCTGTCCTTTCTAAGAGAGCAAGAAATTGTCATTCTTGATGTTCTTAATAAATATATTTGTTTTTTTTTTCCTGTGGGCTTTGAGTGAAATCTAGCAAGACAGTCTGACAGCTGTTTTGAACTTAAGATTATTGTCCAGATTTTCATCTCAGAGAATAAGTGGCTCTGTACTGATTGAGAGAATTATAGCAATTCTCACTGTTGTGGGGTCTGACCCTGCCTGTCAGTCGGAGCAGACACACAAACCAAATATGGGCCAAGACTTAAAGAACTAAGCTACATTTCAGCATTTGTTTTGTATTTAACAGCAAGCGGCTGCTCCATGTTGCTCTGCCTGTGCCTGTCGCCCAGAATTGCAAAAAGATAATGAATAACAGCAGCCCACTTGATTTTCTTGACACCTAGAATGGGCGCTGAGAATATTGCAGGTCACTCGGAACATTGAGATGTTGTATAAAAGCAATTTGGCTTGCTTTCCCAAACAAAACAGATTTACATTGGAATTGGCTGGGCTCCAGAGTTACTATTCCTCACCCTAATTTGAGAATGCTGCTGGGAAAACCTGCCTGTCTGGCTTGTAAGCTCAAGTAAGTAACTTCTGAAAGAAAAATGCAGTTTAAAACTTGAGCCAATCACAGTTCCCTGACTCCCCCCTGCCATCTCCTCCCCCCTAACCTAACCTTGCCTGATTACCTGGTTTAAAAAAAAAAAAAAAAAAAAAATCTCCCATTGTTCATAAATGCTTCAAACTTTAAAATGATACTACTGCAAAATGTCCTGTTTTCCTAATATATAATTTGTCTAGGTTACTGTGATGAAATAAATCTGATGCAAAAAGCCTGACACAGTAGAAGTTCATTGGAGAAAATTAAAGATAAATAGTTATTTTGGAGAGGAAAGGCTTCATGGCTCAGTAAGCATTACATATTTTCCTCATGGAATCATTAATCCCAGTAACTATCTTCTTTGTAGAATGTAACATTTTAAAAAACCCAACAAATAAACATGTTTTCCAGATGAAAATCATTATTAATAGGTTATCATAATAGTAGCTAATGAGGAAGCATCTCGGCTTGCTGCAGATCTCAGTCTAAAACAGAGAGATGGGGCTTTGTGACAGCCTTCCAGCAAGGCCTGTTTAAAAATTGTGTCTTGGAAGGGACTGGAAGTTAAGCCTATATGTATGTATTTCCTGCTAGCTATTGGAATTAGTGCAATGGAGAAGTTTTGTGATAGTTTTCTGTTTCCACAGAGCCAAAGCAGTACTCCTTTTTCACAGGTGTAGCTGGTAGGAGAGCACAGGAGAGAGATACTGCCAAGCATGATCAGAAGTTTCTGCCATCATGGATCTTTCTTATGGATGTAATTTTGGGGAAGGAAAATAAGTTTAAGACAGAATCTCTAAAATACTTAAACCCCAGAAATTACTGTCCTGAATTCTGAGTCTTCTTGAGTCAGAATTTTGCTCCTTCTGTGGAACTTCAGCTTGTGGTTGTTTTATTTGAGCATTTTGTTAAAATTTGTTTTATTTTTTTAACTTAAATTATAAAAATATGTGCAAAACAGAGCAGAGGAGGATGCTATTCAACAGGATCGTAAAATCAGTGTTAAGCAGCCGGTTGGGTCCTGATCCAAGCCATTGGAATGCTTCAGGGGATGCGGTATCAGATACTGGAGTAACAATGAGGCATGAGTGCCAGATGGGATGAAAATAGAAGAAATCCAACAGCAATCAAAACGGGGAAAAAACAAAAAAAAGAGTCAATTGATGGAGTTTAAAAACAACTGCTTATTTATACTTCAGATTGAGAAGTACGTGGGGTTAGCAGGATACGCAGCTAGGGAGAGGGCAGGTTGGCTGTGAAGACAAAGGCAGCTCCTTTGAGCCATCCTGCAGCCCTGCCGTTGTGCCAAGCATAGGCAAGTCTAGTGGCATGGCCTTTGAGGTGGGAATGCTAAGCATCACCCAGGGCCACTGCTGGTAGTCCTGCTGCCTGTGGGCAGTGGCTAGAGAAAGGGACTGTGCTGCTGTTCCACACCTCAGCTGTCTGTTTAGAGGGTTGATGTTTATCACAGGACTCTTCTCCCTCTGATCTGTTCTGAGTGGTGAACAAAAGACAGACAGTGGTCTCTAACAGACAGAAGGCAGAAGTGCTGATTTTATTTTTAAGTGATTTAGGGTTACTTAGTTGAGTTGCTAATTTTACTCAAGATTTCTGTGTAAACTGAGTAGCTGTGGAAGAATTCAGTGGGTAGATTTCCTGCACTGGTACAGAGGAGCCGATGCCTATTTCAAGCCAAAGCACTGCATTGATCAGCAAGCCCAGCCCTTTGAGGACTAGGGCTGCCTCGGTCCTGGCCTTTAGCAGGAAGGTAGTGGCAGGAGGAGGGGAGGGGAGAAGACTTTCTCATTACGCCTGAGCCGTCTTCAGCACACACTGGCTACGTGCAGCCGGGTTCGCATGAATCGTTGATTGTGTAAGAAAGTATATGTATGATGCAGCTCCACACAAGGCTTTGGCTCAGAAAACATCATGTGGTCCGTGAGGCTGAGCATGACTGCGGCTGGATTTGCCAGCTCCCAAACACTCTCTGCTGAGTTACTCTAAAATTTCATCTGGGCAAAAAAACTCTTGATCAGAAAGCGTCAACAGGAGAAAAATAATGGCAGAGTGATTTGGAGAACTTCCTGTCTCCGGGAGCATTACTGCTGTAAACAGTGGCCATGCCAAGTGCTGAACCACTGCCCTCAGTCCAATAACAATAAATCTATTTTTTTGGGTTCTGCAGAGCTCTGCTTCTACATTTTTGAAACTTGGGCTGAAGATGAGGATGAGGCAGACACTGTCCTCTGAGCATTTTATTTCTCTCTCTCTCTCCTTTTTTTTTTTTTTTTTTTTTTTTTTATAAGA